>JAJVSH010000133.1:392527-402768 GCA_021460005.1 Tetramorium alpestre
ATCCCAGCCGGTTAAGGCAAGGTTGGGTGATGCCCGGCCAGTGAAGGCAAGTCTGACATTAATCCCAGCTGGTTAAGGCAAGGTTGGATGATGCCCGGCCTTCGCATACTTCGCAGTACTTTGACAAAATATCTTGTATGTTATCATGTTATGGGGTCAAGTTGATCCTTAGGTAGCATTCCAAGATCAAATCTAATTTTCACCCAAATCTCTGTAATTATGCATGTTTAAAAAAATTCGGATTATTCTACTTTTAGCGCTATACAGGAATAACGACGTGTACGTAGTAGAATTCTGTTCCCTTTGGGGTGCTTGATTAATGTGAGTCCCTTTGCCTCTCACGATCTGCTAATTCGATATTGTCAACCTAACACTGCATTTCAAAAAAATTCCAAAACTTGCGGATAATATTTGCTTCATTGAATTGCTTATTTCGATATTCCCGGGAGAAGGTAGTGTGAGCAAGGTCCACGTGCGGAAACGAAAACGCTTAGGCGCTGTAATAGAGTGGCCCGTATGCGCGCTTGACGTCCTGCATGCCCTACGCAATCTCCTGCCGCTCCGACTTGTCGCTGCTCTCTCTTCCGGATGGCTGATTACAAGACTATCGGCTCACAATTCTCGGTATCTATGACTCGTATGGCGGAATTAGCAAGAATGATTATAATAACGGACAGACAAGATGGCACGAAACAAAGACGCAAAGAATTTAAATTTCACGGGGTCGCCTATCCGCGCGTGTGGATGCGATCCCGATCCATGGACCTCCGCTCGGGTGAGCTCTTGTGACGGACAAAGTCACGTCACAGTACTGTATAACTAAATANCTGAGAAAGCTAAATAAATATTATTCAATTCAATTCACAAACTCTCTTTCAGTCNCTCACTCTACTTCTCAAGCTTTCCGGTTCTTTCACTCTCTTTTCGCTCTCTCCACGTGTCACTCAAGAATGCACCAGAAACGGAANTTCTATTTAATGTATTATATATACCCCGATAACTATTTCTGAAGGGACAAATGTCGACAACAAATTCTATTTGTCAAAAGGTTGCAAATGTGAAACAAACTTTGACACTGAAAACATTGCGCGCACAATTCTAACAAAAATTCACCAATACCGATTAACAGATTACTTAACAAAGTGATGGTGAACAGCGAACAGATCTGTCAACAGCGTTGATGACAGATTGATGGTAAACACCAAAGTAGCTTTGTATATTGCATCACACTGCCCGCATAAATGCAACAGTACAAAAGTGGATATGACACATCACAGATTGGAGGTCAATAGCATTCAAGTATGTCGAATACGTTGACGACAAATTGACGCCAAAAATGCAGCAAATCTATGCAATTGTAGATGATTATGCATGATCAGTGTGTGATTCGAAAGCCGCCTTTTGTCTACGCGGTAGGCGTTGCACAGGATCATATGCTTTCTCGTAAATAAAATTCACTAGGTAATATATACAGGGTGTTCAAAAAGTCCCGGACCGGTTGAATAACTTGTAAAGTAGGCGTCGCACTGAAAAATGACCGAGATAAAAGTTGTAGGAAATATCCCTGGCTATCCGATGGTGACCTTGGCTACGACCTTGATCTTGACCTTCAAGGTCATTTGAAGGTTAAGTCGATTTTTTTAAATGGAACCCCATATTTTTGACCCCGGAAACGAAAAGAGCAGAAAATTTCACGTTCAGATATGACCTTGACTATTTTAAAAATTTGACCTCTGAAGGTCGAGCGATGATCAAGGCAGGGTCAAGTACAGGTCGTCCTGATACCTTGAAACGTAGGCGTCGCACAGAAAAATGACCAAGACAAAAGTTGTAGACTATTCGATGGTGACATTGGTTGTGAGCTTGACCTTAACCTTCAACCGCCATATTAGATCCGCCATCTTGAATTTTTAAAATGATTTCAGATTCGTAACCAGCGATCTCAAAAACCCGTGTACTATACAGTATTCAGTCCAAATTCGAGAAAATTAAGATTTTTTGTCTACCATGTTGGATTTGTCCGCCATATTGAATCTGCCATCTTGAATTGATTTCAGATTCAAAATCAGCAACCTAAAAAACTCCCAGAAACAAATTTTGGTGTATTTTAGTTAACAATTGTCGTCTACCATTTTTTGGCATGAAATTTGGAAAAAACCACTTAACCGGTTAAATATTGAGTTGTGAGACTGCAGTAATTCTATCTCTAAATCGGGTTTATTTTATTTACGCTAATGTGAATATTAGTAGTTCATCAATTTGAATGTTCATCATTGAGTATTCTTCTTGCTTCTGCCATTTCATTATTACTTTCAAGAATTATGTTTGACTTTCTTCTCTAATAGAGCTGTTTTTTTCATAGCTCATCTCTGTAATTTTTATATCAGGCGTCGCTGTTCATGTTGTTATTTTTCTATTTTTTNCTTGAACGTCTTGGATTTTTCCTACACCTTAAGATAACATGACTCCTCTTACTGAACGTGAGCGAATACTTATTCTTATGAAAGGCTATGGAAATGTGACGAGATTTAATGAAGATGTACAGATTTTATTCAACGATACTTTTAGGGTAGGAGCTGAACAGATATCCAAGTCGACTGTACAAAGGACAATTACACGTTTCAATTTGAGTGGAAGTGTAAAGAATCTCCCTAGATCGGGTCGCCCTGTTACAGCAACTAATCCAGAAAAACAGTTGGATGTTGCTCTCTCAGTTACTGAAGATCGTCACAGTACGGTTAGGAAATTAAATCAGCAACATGATATTAGTGTAGGATCTACACATAATATTTTGAAAAAAAAATTAAAGTTCCATCCATACAAAATTAAACTTGTACATGAACTGCTTGAAGATGATTCTGATAGACGCCTTCAGTTTTGTGAATTGATGATGGTCCAAATAGATGCTGATGGAAATTTATTGAATAAAATTTTATTTTCAGACGAAGCTACGTTTGAACTTAATAGCAATGTCAATAGACATAATTTTAGGTTCTGGAGCGATAACAACCTAAGATGGATGTCTGATATTCGCAGTACTCAATATTCTCAAAAATTGAATGTCTGGGCCGGGATTAATAACAGAATAGTTGGTCCTTCTTCATTGACGGAAATCTTACTGCGGTGAAATACGAAGACATGTTGCGAAATAAAATCATACTGGCGATTCGGGCAATTGTGGACGATGATTTTCATCAGACGTAGTTTCAGCAAGATGGTGCAGCTCCTCATTATGATCGAGATTGTGCCTACTTAAACACAGTATTTCCAGCAAGGTGGATAGGGAGAAGAGGAGCTATAGAATGGCTAGCCAAATCCCCTGATCTTACATCACTTGATTATTTTTTGTGGGGTTACCTCAAAGATAGGGTATATCGAACGAAACCAGCAAACCTCGATGAACTTCAACAAAGAATAAGAGATGAAATCATTGCCATTGATGCAGACATGATTCGCCAAGCTGTAGCAGTATTTTTCAACCGCATGAAAAAAAACCTAGTTATGAAAAAAACCGCATAGCGTATAGACAGCTGGGGGCGAAAACTTTAAGCATTTGCTCAAATAAATAACTTCCAATCTTGCTGCAATTGCCTGGCTTCACCCTTCCATGCCATAAACGGCTGAGATGCTCGTCAGCCTTGCCTTCACTGGCCGGGCATTACCCAACCTTGCCTTAATCGGCTGGGATTGATGTCAGATTTGCCTTCACTGGCCGGGCATCACCCAACCTTGCCTTAACCAGCTGGGATTGATGTCAGACTTGCCTTCACTGGCTGGGCATCACCCAACCTTGCTTTAACCGGCTGAGATTGATGTCAGACTTGCCTTCACTGGCCGGACATCACCCAACTTTGCCTTAACCGGCTGGGATTGATGTTAGACTTGCCTTTACTGGCCGGGCATCACCCAACCTTGCTTTAATGCCGGCTGGGATGCTCGTCAGCCTTGTCAACCATCAGAGGTCAAATTTTTAAAATGGTCAAGGTCATATCTGAATGTGAAATTTTCCGCTCTTTTCGTTTCCGGGATCAAAAATATGGGGTTTTGTTTAAAAAAATCGACTTGACTTTCAAATGACCTTGAAGATCAAGGTCAAGGTCACAGCCAAGGTCACCATCGGATAGCCAAGGACATTTCCTACAACTTTTATCTCGGTCATTTTTCAGTGCGACACCTACTTTATAAGTTATTCAACCGGTCCGGGACCGGTTTTTGAACACCCTGTATAAGTAAGCCCAAAGTATACTTTTTAATAAAGTGAATAAAGTTTTGCATATATGCAGATTGGCGACAGATCTGCTAAATTCACGNTTTTTTGACTTTTATGCATACCATTTTTTCTCCGACATATTTATTCGTATCAAATATCTTCTAGATATACTCGAATGTTATATCAAATCGAAATTTCGTGGTAAAAAGACAACAGCGTCGCGAAATGAAGAAATAAAATCTAAAATAAAAATAATTTACTGCATTTTTGAGATTTTTCCACTTTCGGTCGCCATATTGGATCCGCCATTTTGAAAATTTACAAANCNAATTGCATAGGTTTTTAGGAAAAATAGTTTATGCANGATCCTCATTGGTTTTAGGCCTACTGCATTGNCGGATCNNGATGAAAATTTNGACTTTTCAAAAAATGACACCANAAATTTCTCGTCTTTTTTATTTAAATTGCAAAATTTATTGTTAAATATGCGTCAAATCGATTTTTTAACCATGGATTTTGAAAGAGCACACTCAAAAATACTCGGATATGTATTTGTTATAATTTTTTTCGATGAATTTCATACAATTCCAGGCTAACGAAAGCGCAGAGATAAACACATGCAAGTCTGACGTTAATGGGTTAAGCAACAATTGAAACATGTAAATACGGCAAGTCGGCTAGTTGTGACGAGGTTGGTTGTTACAGCTGTCTGCTTCTCCGTCGCAAATATTTAAACGTTTTGTTTTGCATTTTTGTTTTCAAACATTGAAAATAATGTTAGATTTCTTTCCTTAGTGCAATCTTATGTTTCAATTTTTTTATTTTTGTGATTTATGCAAGAGAAAGACGTTAATACGTTTATTTTATTAATGTCATGTTAATATATTTATATTAATATATATTTTACTTAAAAATTATTAATAAAGTTATGCACATTTTCCTTTAATTAAATGCGTTATATATTGAAATCTGCATTTGTAACAACTGACCCCGTATATGGGGTCGGTTGTTACAAGTGTCATCACCTTATATTTTCCATTAATACAACAAAGTTAATCATACTATTAAATTCTAAAAATAATTTCTATGTTGCTTAAGAATGTGACTATTGAAAAATTCCCTTGCGGTTTATATTGCATTTATTAGTTACGTGTAAAAAAATAATTAAAAAAAAGTGTATCAACCAGCCCCGGTCTCCCCTAAACAATGAGATGCAGTTAAACTGTCTTGAAAANTTTTTAAAAGATGATGGCAACTTGTCTGCGGCAGTAAGTGTGTGTGTTTTTATAACGTTATTTTATTGTATGTACATGTTGTGTAACTATGTTTAATCTTTGCTTTTCATTTCTCTTTCAGTCTATATATTTATCCAAATATGTTGACTCTGGTAGTTTGGATAATTCTGTTCGAAAAGTTCTGTCAAAAATTATGACAAACACTTTGGCTCAAACATATAGTTTCTAAGGAAACAAACGTAAATTTGAAGCACTTAAAATTTGGGAACTTATACAAGGTATATTTTTGTATAAATTTATTATTATTATTTCTAAACTTAAAGCGATATACTTTTTATAATTGTAATCTTATCTACTATTATTCTTATTTGTTCAGTTCTCTTTAAGGGCCGGTTGTTCCAACTTTTTAACTTTTATCTATAACGTAAATTTTGTAGTAAACCTTGAAAACATGCGTCTATCTTTATCTTTCTAAATAAATAGACACAATATGTAAAGCTTACCAAGAAGTCGGAACAATTAGCTCTAAATATTCGATTTTAGTTTACTTGCATCTGTATAANTAGCAATTTTTAAACTTTAGGTGCTCTATTGCAAANATATATGAAAAATATGAAAAAATTTATATCAGCGTTGAGCCGCCATATTTAATTTCCGATGGAAAATTTTGGAATTTTGACTCCGAAATCTGAAAGAGCAACTCTTTTTACGTAGAAAAACACATTTTGTTATAAGTTTTCATGTGATTTTATCACTTTTCTGAGCCGGAAACCAATCGACTGTAAAATGTTTGCTTGGGAAGTAATGGGTTAATCCGCAGAGAATTGTTTCCCTATTGTTAACAATTCCTAAGCAAATTGTTACCTGAGTATATAATGTTCTGAATATTTAAAAAATATTTAGTATTATAACAATATTTCAAATTGAATCGAAAAAAGCAAACAATTGGCTACTCCAAAATGATTCAAAGGCAGAAATACAAAGAAGAAAAAGAAAAAAGTTTATAGATGACAAATACTTTAAATGAAAGATATAAATCCATGATAAGATAGATACATCCTAAGTAGACAATATGCAATCACAAATAATAAAAAATATAAATGGATCAAAATTGTAATTAAATGATATAGTGTCAAATAAAAAAGCATGCCACGTTTGAATAAAGTAAAACTGACGACAGTATATTAAGTTTCCGCTGTTTACGTAGTAACATTTATTATATTGTATAAAAATTGTCTCAGTTGAAATTATAATATATTTAGAAGTATAAATCACTAACGAAACATATAAAAATGATTTCTTTGAGATATTTATTAAATAAACATTAAATTTTTATTTATATTTTGTGATTAATTTATATATTTTTGAAATCTTATGTGAACGTTAACTTTTTACCAGAGTAATGTTCTAAGAATATTTTTATAATATTCCACGGATATTAAAACAATATATAAAGGATATTATATGGAGTGGAGATACATATAATATCAAAAGAATATTCCCATGATGTTAAAAATATGATATAATATTCATAGAATAGTGTAGTAATATCATTTTAATTATTAGTAATATTCGTATAATATTCTAGAAATATTGTGTGTTTATAGGAGTGAAACTTAGAAACAATTTTATTTTTATCAGAAGATTTGATCGTAATACCTTTCGATATCGCACAAATTATAAATATAAAGCTATTTGGCATAAATATCGAATTATTTTATATAAAAAAGCAGTACAAATAAAGTCCTCCTAAAATCCTAATAAAATGTACAGATAATCTGTACATTTTACAACGAGCATTATAAGCGATAAAGTTCTCTATTCTTCCGAGATTCACCTGTCGCAGTCACCGTAGAGGTATGTTGTAAAAGTATATGTAATCGCGTTCAGGGATTGGATGTTTTTTTAGGATGCAACGAAAGAAAGAGAAATTCCTGGCATGCAGAGAAATGGAGTAATTCTGTGCGGGCGCGATGCATGAGTGACTGTTGACGAGGATGTTGAGAGAAATGAAGAGAGAGAGAGAGAGAGAGAGAGAGAGAGAGAGAGAGAAGAAGAAGGAAGGAGATGAGAAGAGGTGCAGTCAGGCGGCAATCTCGTGCATCATCTACATCACGATCGCTATCAATCTTGGATATCAGATGATGCTACTGGGGATTTGCATCTCTTGGTCGCGCCGAATATATGAGAGAAGTGAGATCTTCCCCGTGAGTCGACTGGTGAGGCGACGAGAACGATGGAAAATCCGATTGTGTTGCATATATAGGTGAATAAGATGAGAATATAGCTAGCGCGCATTTATATGTTTCCAAATTAAATAATACCAATTTTTATAAGCATTATATTCTTTATTTTGTAGCTGAGACATTCCCTTAATTTTAATTTTGTTAATATAAGTTATCAAAAGACTTAATTAATTTCTCGAGATAAGACTTTCTCCATCTTATGGTATAGAGAAAGATGCTATGTGTACTTTAAACAAAATGTAACATAATAATTAACATAAAAAACACAATGTAAAAAATAATTTAGAATGTGATATAAGATTTTCTTATAAATATTGTTAAGTAGTTTGAATTCTGCGCGTTTTATTCGCTCCTATATTTTAGTTGTCTTTCGAGATTGGTTACAACTTTTCTTTTTCTGGTTGGTAGCAGTGCGTGCGCTAGCTGTATATGCGGTGCGTTTGGCTGTTTCGTGTCTTATCGTTTTCTTTCTTCGCTCACTTGAGTACCACACCAGTATAATAAATTCTTATATTAGTTTTTTTGCAAGCCCTGCGTATTTATTAAAACCTCAACAAATATTGTCATTTGTATTATTTTCTTTTTAATTGAAATTACGAGAACATTCGACGAATGGAAAAAAAAGGAAACTTACCCAGATCCCCTCAGGGGCCGCCGGAGCAGTGGGAGAGATCCCATCAATCCAGCGGTACAGGAAGTAGCGCTCCCGAGGTACCCGAGCCACTCAGGGACTGCGGTCTGGGGTGGGGCAGGACACCCCTCCCAGATTGCAGACGGGTCTTGGCCACCCCGAGTTATCCCTAGCCGGGCGATCACCATAGGACGCGTGACCTCTCCTCTGGTAATGGAGAGGCCGGTAAATGCGCGGCCTGATCCGGCCTTCGTCACGGGCAATAATGGCCGCCTTAAAAGCCATCCACACGCGGGGAGCAAACACCCCGAGAACAAATCAACCGGGGGGCGCCCAATCTCTACGGAGATAGCCGTGGAGGCTGGGGACAGGGCGTGGCTCTAGGTGTTGGGCCCTAATAGCAGGGCGGAGAGGCTCCTGTGAGAGCGGTCCCCGGGTATCCGTCAGCGGACACCCTTTTGGCGAAGGACCTGGCGCGGGACGCCGGCGGGGGGACTGCCGACTCGATCGGAATCCTCTCTGATGCGGTGCGAGGACCACCACTTTGGAGGGCGGGGTGGCGGCGTGCGCGGGTCGTCGCTGGTCGTGGGCGGATCGTCGTCGCGGGTGCTCCCTCCCCCCTCTGCCGATCCCCTAAAGGATGTTGAGCTGGATGCGGTGTTGCCGCCCCCAATCAACTCCGGATCGACTAGTTCGGTCTGGGATCGGTAGAGTTCTGCGGGGACTCCGTCCCATTATCTCCTACGGGGGATCAATGGGTTCGGAGGCCATCCGTCCTGGAGCGCACCGCTGTTCGGCGACTCCGTCCCGCAGGTGCGTCCAGATCCCGGAGATTTTCTTTTTTTTTCGAGAGATCGGAAAGCGAAGGAAAGGCTTTCCGAGGATGAAAAAAAGGAGGGGATGGAAAGACGTAACGGACTCCCTTTTTATTATCTCGCCCGTTTACGCGGGCGAGCCGAGGTTTTAAGGTTTCGAATTTGGGTCAACGTCTGACAATGAGACAGAAGCTATGACGCCAAATGCGGAACAACGCGCTCGGGGTCCTTGTTTCAGGTAAGAGAATTCAATCTCTTTTACCTGGGATAGAACCTAGTACGACTCTTAACAGGAAGGAACGGGAAAAAGGAGGTGGTGATTAATTATAAATTAATGTAAAAATATATATAATTAAATATAACCCGATTTATTACTGCTCATATTACATGAATTAATTTGATGTGAAATATTTCATATAACGCAGAACGCATTACTATTTATGAAAATATAAAGAAAATTTAGTAAGAGAAAGTTCATTTCTACGAAAATGACAATTTTACCGTAGCTTATCAAATATGTATAATACATGGGTTTTATAAATTCTTCCTAATTAAGGAATGTGTATATGTGTGTGGGGCGCGCGTGCTAAGTTCATAAAATTTCATGGAGGGAAACTGTGGAAGGGGGGTATAGATGATAGAAATGAGAGACTGGGACTAAACGGGGATTAGTGTCCAAAGAGAGGAAAAAGGGAATAATTTGATCTGAGATCTTTGAATGATCTGACGAAAAAGGTCGGGATCAATGGGATGTGGGGTTAAAGCTATAGGATGTGGAGGAAGAGGACCGGAACATTCCGGGAAAGAGAGAAACGAGTTAGCGAATTCTTCCTTCGACAAACGTCGAGGCCTGGAAGGCACGAGAGGGACTTCCTCTACAAATTCCATACTAGAAGTGGAATCTGCGGGGGAACTGGGCCAGAAACAGTCGTGCTTGGGAGAGAGGGAAAATTCTCCCAGATATCCCATACAGCACACAAATGTTGAATCAATATCTCAGAAATGTTGCGTTGTAATATTGCAATGTTGCATCAACATTGTAAAATGTATAAAATAAATAGATTCAATGTTGAAAAGACGTTGCAAAAACGTCTAATGTCCGCT
>JAJVSH010000133.1:403758-420240 GCA_021460005.1 Tetramorium alpestre
TATATTTTTTCTTATTACGCGATTGCATTTTTAATTATAGAAATTATATATTAAACAAAAAAAATATTTTATATATACATATATATATGTATATACATATATGAATATATAAATATTTGTAATATGTATATACATATATGTATATGTATATATATTTGATTTTTTATTTCTCTTGAATTCTATTNAATNTTCTATTTGAATATTATAATATAATTACACATATAGCACAGAAAGTCGAAATTTAATTAAGATAAATATTATAATTTATTCAATNTTTCCTCAATGTTGTAGTAACATAAAGGAATCAATNTAGTAGAATCAACATCAATTTAACATTGGAAAGATATTGATATTTCAACATTCAACATTGCAACGTCTCAGCAATGTTATTTCAACTTTCTGTGCTGTATGGGTATCCTATGCTCGATCCAACCAATATAGCAGGGGATATAGGTCTGAGGTCATCATCTACGGACGATATCGGGGAGTACGAAGAAGGTACAGAATGGAGGTATGCGGAGAATGGAGGAGGGAGAGAATAATCTTCTAGAGAAAAACTAGGGGAAGGAGGGGGAGAGCGTGAAGGTTCCGGTGTGTCTGGCCATATAAGAGTTGCGACGGAAGCGGGAGAGGGGGGAAGGGGACGGAGATAGAGCACGCGCCGAAAGTGGGTGTATGTACGTGGGAGTCGTGGCGGCGAAATCGGGTGCGATTCAGGGACCTCGAGGGATTCTTCGGCATTTTCTATTTCCATTATAAGTCCCGTTAGGAGGTCGGAGACGACGATTCCGACGGTGCCGGTGCACAGTGGGGCCAAATATTTCGTGTTTCAAAAAAGGCTACAGTCTCTAAATCTAAATCGATTTCAATACATTTTTTTTAAATGAAAGCTAATGAAATTTAGAATAACTTTGTCTAGTCAGATTTTTGTTTTTTGTTTTCCTCGTTTATTAAATTACGTGTAAAGAAGTCAAATTCACAAAGTTTTACAATTGAACGTAAGGAGTTGTTTACTACACGCGGCAATGCCTAAAAGCGGCGGTTTTGAGTTGCAATTGTCCCCCTATTTTTTGCCATTTGTAGAAAGCAACTCCTCGCAATCTTGGGAACAATGATGCTGGGCGATCGTATCTCGCCGCGCGCTTGTATTCGGCAGAGGGTCGGGCTAATACAGTAATTTTTAATCATTAATATCTCGTTACCTATTGCGAAAATTGCAAAATGGAAGAACTTTTCGACTCAGTTTCATCCGCTCTACCTGCTCACGAAAATTTATGCCACAATTATGGGACACCCTGTATATATATTATACATGAATATTTTGAAAACATGTTTTAGAATAAGATATTTTTGCACATCTCATTCTCAAGTTTCAACTTTAATATCGTTGGAAGTGTAACTTTTAAAACCTAATTCACTTTATTAAGAAGTATACTTTAGACTTACTTATATATGTATATTTTACTTACGAGAAGTGAATTTTACTTACGAGAAAGCTTATGGTCTTATGCGACGCCTACCGGCATAGACGAAAGGCGACTTTCGAATCACCCACTGATCACGCATAATCGTCTACAATTGCATAAATTTGTTGCATTTTTGGCGTCAATTTGTCGTCAACGTATTCGACATACCTGAACGCTATTGACCGCCAATCTGATGTGTCTTATATCCATTTTTGTACTGTTGCATTTATGCAGGCAGTGTGATGACAATTTGCAATATACAAAACTACTTTGGTGTTTACCATCAATCTTACAACGCTGTTGACAGATCTGCTCGCTTATTCACCATCATCATGTTGTCATTAAGTAATCTGTTAATCGATATTGGTGAATTTTGTTAGAATTGTGTGCGCAATTTTCAGTGTCAAAGTTTGTTTCACATCTGTAACCTTTTAACAAACAGAATTTGTTGTCGACATTTGTCCCTTCAGAAATGAGTATTCTATAACAGTTAAAGAAAGCTCTGCTTTAACACTGGCAGATAAAAACTCCATCCGAAATACGAAATATGTATCTGTGACTGTAAAAACAAAACAAAATTTCCTATCGATTCTCGCTAAATAAACAACACAGTAAACTTTAATTTAGGTTCGTCGGTATCTTTTGCATTCTAATTCATTCTAGCAGTCGAAATATGGTAATCATGAATTGTTTGTAAGCCACTGTATTGTTTTTTTTAATTTTACCCCAATAGATGAATCAATATAGGATTATCGGAACTTTAACATGACTCGTGCTATGATTTTTGCGAATTTAAACAAATAATAAATTATGGAAAATGGATACAGTATGTCTAGATATAATGTCTCATACATATATCATTTTACTCCTACAGACTTATATTTTACTCATGAATATCTATATTTGTATAATTGTAAAATCATATAATATAGAAAGATATTTAAAATTGAATGTTATTTAATGAGAACTTATTTACTTATTTTTACAGAGGTTTATAGGTTATACAGCTATATCATCTGAGCCATAGCAATCAATTCTAATGCTATATAAAAAGTTTTATGTTTTCGGCAAATAAACTACTTATTGTTAGATAACTGCTATGCTGGGAAGTAAATGGATAAACTTTCGAATTTACAGAAAAAGGAATAGAGAATGACGCAATTTTTCTAGGGATATAAATCGAACCAAGATGCAAGCTACGATGACGAAAGAAAACGAATGACTAGACGGATATGACTAGATCGATATTGAAAGTTTGAAAGAGGGAAAAGGAAAGAGAATGGGAACGGCGATAAAGATGCAAACTATAGCGCTAAAGGCAAAAGTTGATGTTTTAAACAATGTAAGTTTAACGCGAATAACGGTCTGAAATGTAGATTAGTCTGTAATGATTAGAGTATAATGTGGCTGCATTGCTATCGGCAGATGCTATCGTCGTTCACTTGATTATTTCTCAGCTACTTAGAAAAAATTCTCTAATGTTTATCTCCTTCTCTGCTGCCTTGTAACTACGAGACTACTATAATCGCGACAAATATCGGATAACGAATTTACGAGAACTTCATCGAAATAGAATTCTCATCTATTTCATTATTTTGATTTTGATATTCTTCCAAATTAATCCGATGTTGAATATGATCTATAAAAAATCGCGCTGATGTATGATATAATTTGAAAATTCAAAATTGTCCATTTGACGTGCGGTACTGTGTTTTTCTTTTGCAAAGATTTCATTTGCAACATAATTCATAGAAGTCATGGAAAAGAAGATTGACAGACGGGGAATTTCAATATTACCGCGCACGATAACTATAGTAACAATCCGAAGTATCGAACAAACCGCGCATACACTTTTGTTGGATTCAATATTGAAGACTTGGTTAGCCATGCGAAAAATATCCGTTCAAATGTCTGAAGAAAAGCAAGATAAAGAAAGTAAGAAAGTGATTGAGAAGATGAGCTCTATGAGACATAATGGTATCTTCAAAAATAAAGTGGCCGTAGATAATATTCGGTAATACATCCACTATGAAAATAATAATAATTTAATGATAATTATATCACGTAACGTAACGACGATATAAATTATTATATGTGTATGAAATAATATAAAATAATGTTTCGCTAATATTTCAGGAAGGAAATAAACTTCTTTGAAAGCTTGTCGCGATGGTCATGGCCGCAAAAGTACAAGCATCTGACCGGTCAATTTTTCAGTCAGGTACTTAAAAAATCTCTGTTAAGTTACACATTGTCGAGTTACACACAGCAGAAAAAAAAGAAAAGAGCACATAAGTTGCAGATGAATTTCAATGTGCTTGTGATGTCATTGACCGTAGGTACTGACGCAGGAATGCAGAAAAGCAGGACTTCCGGCGAATACTTTCGAACATGATCCTCCGGAAGACATGGTCAAACATTCGCCGATTCCTTTGAAAGCTTCACCGGCCTTTCCCAAGACGATATCTGCCCAAATTGGTCATCGTTCATCTCGTATGGAATACAGCCTGGAATTCACTGGTCGTCTCTACACCTCCCCGAAATGGACGATTGACTTTCCTGTGGATACTACAGAATTGTACGCGACGCAACAAAAATGTATCTTTCTGGGTTGAAAGAAGTTTGCTCATACAGCACAAAAGCTTTCTGCTTTCTAAACCATTTCAACCTTTCACATTTCATGTGCAACATGTCTGAAAGAATATATTATGTGAAATGTAGCAACAGAAATGTTTCTGAAATCTTCCACATGAATATAATTTTTCAAAACTTTCTGTTGAGTTATCTCTAAATCATTTCATATGAAATAATTTCACAGAATTTTCATTTAAGCTGTTTCTGAAATCTGTCATATGTAATAAATTTGATAACTTTTATTTGTGTTATTTCTCCCCTGGTGGAAATAAATCGCTGAAATTATTGAAAATTACTGTGAAATCGTTGAAACGAAAAGAAATGGAAATGACTGAAATATTATTGAATATGTTTCGATATAAATAATAGTTTTAATACCAAAATACTATGAATTGTAAAAATATTTATTAAAAATGACAGAAAAATAATAAAAAGTAATGCAAAACATATAATAAATTTACAAATTTATTGACAAATGATTTATTATAAGTTGAACATTGAAAAATGCTAAAGTACTATGAATTTTAAAGATATTATTAAAAATGTTAAAAAAGAAATGAAAAGTATTATAGAATATAAAACATTTTTACAGATTTATCATCAATAAGTTGTACATACACACGGCATTATAAATGCCTACACCTCTGAAGTTGGCCATATTCAGAGTTTATCCTTCTCCTTCTACTGCCTTCCATATTGGAAAGAAAGAGTGAAGTGTTTTAAAATACTATAAATCATTAAGGACAATTAATGAAAATGTTTGAAAAATAACGAACTATAACAAACATATGTAACATTTTTATTGAATTTATTAATGAAAGTTACAAATAAGAAAATAATAATGATATTATTGAAATAGTTGATAAAAAGTACTGAAAGCTGTTGAAAAATAAGGATATTAGTCTGTAATGTAATGAAAATCATTGAATTCATAAGAATAATGAAAACATTCACACAAAAACTTATATGTAAAATGTGGCAACAATTTACTGAAATTGTATTTATTATACTATTCAATATTTAAGTAATTAAAATTAATATAGATTCCTGAAAAATATTATTTGAAAATGTACTGTTTAAAGAAAATAAGAAAACACAAAAAAAAAGAAAATTAGTAAACATATTAAGCTATTTTACATGTATATTTCAATAGAATATTTTACATTTCTAAAAATACATTTACAGGGCAATACATATACAATACATAGGTTGCTACATATAAGTCTTTTAAACATCCATATGGAACTGAACTAACATAATGTTAAGTTTGTATGCAAGGTACTAAATTTTCCGGATTACATGCAATTATAGATGTCTCATTGAAATGGAAAGTTTTAATATAACTGACATTAACATACTTAGTATATAAATAAAACTAACATACTTAGTATATAAATAAAAAGCATATCATACATCTGATCTGATTTACAAATACAGCATACAACATTCGGAGACGAATTGAAAAAATTGATATAATGTATATATAATAAATGTAAAAAAGTATATTCAAAAGGCAAAGTATAAAAAAAGTTTTTATAAAAAAATATTTTGTATTTTTTGTATAATATAAATAAAAAATTCTATGTATATAAATAAAAGGTAATGCTTTTCTATTTACATAATATTATTTGATAAGTAATTAATTCTATTCATGACAAATAATTCTATTCCTGTTTAATTACATTTAAATAAATTTAAACAAAGTAGTCCAAATTTCAGTCTTAAAATAATAAAGAAATAAGTGATTATATATACTAAGCCATTTCGTATTTGAACAATTTTTTTTCATTTTGAAGCTTGAAGTCTCCACTTTAAAAAGAAATTATCAGATTTTGAGCTTCTTCTGTTCCCTTTTTGCTATCTCTTCAAAAGTAAGGACAGGTTTTGTCTCCAAAAATTTTCATAGTTTAACGCTCTCCACAGAATGCAATGAATTTTTTTGCAAATTTTATAAGAATTATTATAAAATATGAACTTTTCTATATGAAGTTTACAATATTACGAATCTTAATGTCTTATATTGAATTGTTATTGAAATCTTAATGAAATGGTATTCAAAGTGGGACAATTAATATCAGATTTTATTATGCAATTCGATACATTTCGATGAGATTTATTATAATTCAGTAAAATATTCCATCAGGGTCAGCCAGTGAAACTCGTATGAATATATCGGTGCAATAGGAAAGCGAGGAGTAAGACATTTGCTGTATGCTCAAGTTTACTCTTAACATTTTGCTGGCTAAAAAATTTGAGTTGGCCATATTAATATGCATAAAATTTTATAACCTATTCTAATAAACCATCCACAGTATATTTTTACAAGAATACTCAATTGTAATTGGTCAATTTCTTATAGCTTAAAATTTAAATTTTTATTGTAGACACGTAGGCTTTAACCTATTTTAAAAAAGGCACCTCGATAATTCTTCAACGAAGCATTTTCAGCAAAAATGTCTCAGACAAAAGTTGTATGGTTTCAAGGGGGACATTAGATGTAGAATAATAAAAGAAATCAATTAATATAAAAAACACGAATCGGTTACTAGTATCAATTTTTAGATTTGGAATTTTGTAAAATCCACCAATGCAATAAAAAATGCAATAAATTTTTTTAACCTAATTCTTCGTGTTTTTTATATTAACCGATTCCTTATATTATTCTATATCTAATGTCTCCCTTGAAACCATATAACTTTTGTTTAAAATATTTTTGCTGATAATGCTTCATTAAAGAATTATCGAAGGGTTTTTTTAATGGGACACCCTGTATATAAAACATATACATATATACATTACATGATACACATGATAGTACATGATATACATATTACATGTAAAAATGACTGATAAATTGGTAAATAGCTAAAAATTGGCATAAAAAAAAATGTCCGATTTTCATCATTTTTCGACTTTTATAGACACCATTTTGTTCTCCGACATATTTATTCATATCAAATATCTTCTAGACATATTCGAATGTCATATCAAATCGAAATTTCGTGATAAAAAGACAACAGCATCGCGAAATAAAGAAATAAAATCTAATTTACTGCATTTTCGAGATTTTTCCACTTTCGGTCGCCATATTGGATCCGCCATTTTGAAAATTTACAAAACAAATTGCATAGGTTTTTAGGAAAAATAGTTCATGCACGCTCCTCATTGGTTTTAGGCCTACTGCATTGCCGTATCAGGATGAAAATTTGGACTTTTTAAAAAATGACACCACAAATTTCTCATCTTTTTTATTTAAATTGCAAAATTTATTGTTAAATATGCATCAAATCCATTTATATATATTTTTTTTAACCATGGAATTTTGAAAGAGCACACTCAAAAATACTCGGATATGTATTTATTATAATTTTTTTCGATGGATTTCATACAATTCCGAGCTAACAAAAGTGCAGTGATAAACACATGTAAGTCTGATGTTAGTGGGTTAAGGGGATCCTAAAGTGATGGACGAACTCGTACGAAATCGATAATGTAGACCGGATTTTTAAGCTATAATATTATAAATGATCAAATTAACTTTACAGAATACAAAATCCTTTTGCAGGATTAAAGTACGCGCAAAAATGAATCATACGAGTATCGACTTATTATTTGCCAGCACATATGCTGGTAAATTTAAATATTAATTTATTGGCTAATGTGTATGTTAAATATCACATTATAATATTTGTTAAAACATCTTGATATCATGAGATCACTAATCAAGAGGCACGGTAGTGTCTCGCGCGCCAAGTTACGCGCAGCGGGGCGCCGGGACACGGCCGTGCCTCTATTACGCGAGACGTCGTTATGAGAAATCTTTCGATTATCGGATCTCATTAACGACTGAACCGATCGAATTCTAAGTACGCTTAATCGAAAGCTTGGGATCGATTTATATAAGAAAAGTATTTTTATTTTCATTCTACGTGAACTACGAGCGGAGATATCGCGATGTAAAGTTTGAAAAGGTCTAAAATGGGCAATTTTCATTTAAGAAACGTCATCATCGTCGCCCCGAAAAATGTCCAGGTTCGCTTTTCTACCGCAAGAACGCACTGTTACGCGGTGTCTGCATTGACAGCTTTAACGCGAACCGACTCATAACCTCAATGTGTCATTAAGAAAGACATTTAACTGTGTAGGTTAACTCTGTATGTGTAGGTGTACGTGTACATTCAAAAATATCAAGATATATTGCACGTGGCCGTTGTCCGTTGACTTGCCATCACGTGACGTCTTTTCGAATGTGATTATTAAATTAAATATTAATATTTATTATATATTCAAGGGTTGAATTCTATATACTAAAAATTTATTTTATATGAAAGTTATATGATCTGTTAATGACATATTTAGTTTAAGTGTGTATTATGACGAGGTGGTCTGCCGATTACGTCGATAATCAGCGGAGGTTCGTCAGAATTGCCAAATCGAGACGGGACAAAAGTGTCGCACAATCCAAATTACACGGTAAATATCACTGGGCGTCAGGCGCGAGTTCTCGCACCACGATACAACAAAAATTGCGACATTCACGAAACGCGATACTTTACGTTAAACGACACTCTCGCTAGCTCGCGGAGACGATAGTTCGCAAAAGGGATAGACGGCTAGTAGAGGCAGCGATTCACTCGACTACTCACAGTCATACAAGCAAAGTAATAACGTATATTTAAGAATATATTTAAGAATAATTCGGTAAATCAGTGTACAGCGCGGGGAACATCCCCGCCGAACGGACGATGATGATATCCGTCGCACGCGATTTTAAGAACATCGAGATACACGATCGGGAAGATACGTTTAACTGGATTGTGATTACAATGCTCAATCTCATATTAACCGAGATGCTTCAAATATGATTCCGAATTATCGAAAAATTACTGACTCTAACTACAAAAGAAATACCGTGCTATGACTGTCGACGGTCGCTCTCGGAGGCGATCTCGTTATCACAATTGAAACCCGTGCGAAACACGATGATCTTACAATTTTATCGTGACTGAATAAAGTTATCGCGGCCACGAGATAATAAAATCTACTCTAATATTCGGGAACCGGCGGCTCCTCCAGGGTAAAACACGCAAGCGGAAATTCGCCGCCCGGATCGCGAAAGAGTCACACGGCCGCCACGAGGTGACCGGCCAACGGAAAAGAAACGAAACAGCACGCGAAACTCCTGGAGGAACCGACCGCCGAACTCACGCAATAACCGGTGCCAGGGTGGAGGCCTTACAGAAGGAGGTCGTCCTCTCGCGTCACTGGCCCTCGAGAATGCTAGGCTCGTCGCTCTCGCCTTCCGGTCGGGATCGGGATCGTCCGCACACCCTCTCGCTTAGTCGGCTCGCCGAACAGTAATTTCGGGGCCCGGCCGCGATCCCTCTGGGGGGAGGGGGGGCCGCTGAGCCCTCCTGTGGCGGTGCTAACGCACCCCGCGAGCGATACTGCAACTCATTGCCGATTCCCGGCGGCGTTATCGATCGATGATCTACCGCCCGTTTCCTCCCTGGGCGACGGCTTCCGCTCTCTGTGCTGCTCGGGTCTTCGGCTCACGGCGCTCACCCTCGGCGCAATCTCTCCGGGCTGGCCAGGCCCGGGAACCTTGCCCGCTATGAGCGTGGGGAGGTGTTACGTGCTCCTTCCTGCTGGGCACGCGCTTCTGCTGCCGCGGTCGCGGCCGAGGGGCCCCTCGGACCGCGACTCACTCAATCCTCCACGTCGACGGAACGCCGGTTCTTCTTATGCTCCGGAGGGACTGAAGCGGAGATCGACGTCCATCGGGCTCTCCGATAGCTCCGTCGTCCAGCCGCTCCTGGATCCTTCTCATTTTCCTCGCTGCGCTTCCTTTGACCTCCCACCCGGCTCTCTACGCTATCAAAACCGCGTTCCGCAAGACTTTCGCCGACTCGCCGTATTATGCATGAAAATAAAATTAAACAAAATAAGCAAATAAGAAAAAAGAAAACGTCGTGAACACATATCGGACGCAACAAACGGCACGATGAAGGCGCCGGAACGGGGAGATCGCCTCTCTCGCGACGCGAGGGCGCGATCCCATAATTTTTCCCCCTCGATCGGGCTTATGCCTTTGTGACGGACCTTGTCATGTCACACAGTATATAAAAGGAGTCATCTGATGCCATAAAAATTGCGTCAATATGCCGTTTAGCTTGTCAAAAAGAGGATGCAATTAATCCGAAATTATTGTAGCAATATAAAGTAAATGTTAACGGTATATTAGGTGTACAACTTTGCTTCCGCCGTTTTCCAATAGATGGCTGTAGCAGTAAGTGGTGGCCGAAATAAATAAATCGTAGACATCATACAATAAGCCTAGGCATTTGTAAACATAACACCATCGAAATATTAGTCGATTTGTGTCTGCATCGTAAAGTTATTCTCGATTTAAAATGTCAGTTTACGAGCCAAATTCTCATCATTTGCCGGAAGTTTTAATTTTCTGCTTCAATATGAAGAAATCTGCGGCTGAGGTTCATTGAATGCTCTCGAAATACTTATGGTGAGGTCGCTATTAGTTAAAGAACGTGCCGAGAGTGGTTTCAACGCTTCAAGAACGGTGATTTTGACGTCGAAGACCGGCATGACAGGTGGAAGAGAGAAGGTTTTCGAAGATGCAGAATTGGAGGCCTTACTTGAGCAAGACTCGTGTCAAACGCAAGAAGAATTGGCAGGATCATTGGGAGTGACTCAACAAGCCATTTCAAAACACCTCAAAGTCATGGGAATGATTCAGAAGCAAGGAAATTGAGTACCGTACGAGGAAGCCGAGAGATGTTGAACGGCGTTTGTTTGCTTATGCTGCTTGCAAGGGAAAGACGGAAGGGATTTCTGCATCGTATTGTGACTGGGGACGAAAAATGGATTCATTACGATAACCCCAAGCAGAAAATCATAGGGACTTCCCGGCCATGCTTCCACGTCGACGGCCAAACCGAATATTCACGACTCCAAGGTCACGCTTTATATTTGGTGGGACCAGCTCGGCATAGTGTATTATGAGCTACTAAAATCGACTGAAACAATCACAGGCGATCAGTATCGAAAGCAATTGATGCGTTTGAGCCGAGCATTGAAAAACAAACGGCCGCAATACAACGATAGACACGATAAAGTGATTTTGCAGCATGACAACGCTCGGCCACATGTTGCAAAACAGGTCAAAACATAGTTAGAAACGCTCAAAGGGAAGTTCTACCCCACCCGCTGTATTCACTGGACATTGCTCCTTCCGAATACCACTTGTTCCGATCGATGGCACATGGCCTGGCTGACCAGCACTTCCATTCTTATGAAGAAGTCAAAAATTGGATCGATTCATGGATCGCCTCAAAAGATGACCAGTTTTTTCGACGCGGGATTTGCATGCTGCCCGAAAGATGGGAGAAAATAATGGTCAGCAATGGACAATACTTTGAATCGTAAATGTATAACCATTTTTTTACAATAAAGCCTCGAATTTCGAAAAAAAAAACGGCGGAAGCAAAGTTGTACATTTAATACAAGATATAAAACTTTTATATTAAATAAATGTTGTTACGATCGTAACTCGAGTCCTAATCTAACCAATGTCAGAAGCCAATAATGTAACAATTTTTTTCGTTTCTCATGAAATCATTCACGATTATTAAAAAAATATCCATTTTTCACAAAATGGCAGCAGTTTGAAAAAAAATTTTCAATTTTGACCGAAAAATCGGCCTTATTTATTTATATATAAAAATATTGTTGACTAATCTTAAAAATCGTGCGTACTTCTTTAGCAAATTTAATGCAGTTAATGAAAAAAATTTTTTATATTGTTCTAGGTGCTGATGTTCGCAACTTATGGCGTTTTCGACTGAAGCAAAATTAATCCGGGTTGGGTTTGTTTCTTTTATAACTGACCAATCACGGTTACTCCATTCTTTAGAAGAATAATTGTCTAAGAATAACTGTGATTGGTCGAAAATTAATCCGAGTTAGGTTAACCCGCTTCAGTCGAAAACGCTATTATATTTCCGCCCGCAAAAAAGAAAGCGTTTTCAGTCTACCTACTGAGACGCCATTTTGCATTTTTTTTAAAAACAAAAAATTTTTTATATACCTTATGACATGTGTAAAACTCCTCCAAATATTTTCATCGCTTTATTAGTAGAGTTTAAAAAATTCCAAAAAAAGCAGGACAGATCAAATAGACTAACTCCTTAATATAAAAGTTTTAATTCTTGTATATGTAAAACAAGTATCTAGCCCTCTAGAGTTGACATTAAAGAATAATACTGTGTTTTTAGAATGAGCCTAGATAGAGCTTTAATAAAAAAGTGTCATGTGTGCGGAAATTTCGTGTGTGAAAATTTCGTGTTTGCATGCGAAATCGATGAAAAGGTAAAGCATAGCAATAAATTAATTCACGTACATGTTGTGTTATTGTCTGTACTTTAATTCTGGAAAAGAATTTTTAAATCTGTAAAGCCAATTAAAAGATTAATTAATCTAAAATTAATCATGCTCGATCGGTAACTGTCACTTTAGGATCCCTTAAGGGGATGCTGGATCCGACGTTACAGTTTCATTTCTTTATTGCAATAAATCATCGAATTGGCTTTACGAATTAAAAAATCCTTTTATAGGTATAAAGTACGTATGAAAACAAAGAGTGTTTTTCTCAATTAAGGACCGATTTCTCAATTAAGTCATAAAATTATTAATTAGCTATCAACTCACGGAAACATTCACTTATATAAAAGTTATATGAGATTAGGCGCATAAATCGAGAGAGCAGCACCACTCAGACAGGAATAATGAAGAGTATGGTAGCAATAAAAGAACGAACAAATCTCTAATAAGAGAGATTTTTTGATGAACTCATTTTATTCTTTATAGGTTAAGTTAAGGTAAAGAAGAGCGAATATTTTTAATTTTTTTTTTCGTTTTTGATATAAAGTCGATACTCACGTGGTTTATTTTTATGTGTACTTTAATCCTGCAAAAGAATTTTGTATTCTGTAAAGCCAATTTGATAATTTATAATATTATAGTTTAAAATTCCGGCATAGTTTAGAATTCCTACATTATCGACCTTGATCAAGTTCGAGCGTCAGTTCAGCATCACCTTAACGGAATCCTAAAGTAGTAATCCTCTTCCAGGAGCTTTTCGGTTCAGAGTTTCCCCCTCAAAAGTAAATTCGCCTTTTTCAAGGCGCTAAAAACTATCCTTGTTAGGACGCAAATTCGTCCTTCTCAGGACGTGGCTCCGCTCTTTTCAGGGCGACCAAATAGTTCCCAACTGGGACATCTCTCTCGTTCATTGTGCAATAAAATAAAGTACGGACTCCTCACCTCGTCCCTACATCAAACTTTTATGTTAAATAAATGTTACGATCATAACTCGAGTCTTAATCTAATCAACGCCAGAAGATATGTAACCATTTTGTTGTTTCTCATAAAATCATTCACGTAAAACAAGCTCATTGCGGGGTAGAGTTAATATTAAAGAATAACTGTGTTTTAGAATGAGCCTAGATGCTTTAATAAAAAAGTATTGAATCTTTAAAAATTTCGTATGTGAGAATTTCATCTGTTTGCATGCGAATCGGTAGAAAGGTAAAGCATAGCAGTTCACGTACACATTGTATTATTGTCTGTACTTTAATTCTGGAAAAAGATTTTTATATCTGTAAAGCCAATTAAAAGATTAATGAATATAAAATTAAAAATGCTCGATCGGTAATTATGTCACTTTAGGAACTCGCATGAAGTCGATAATGTAAACCGGAATTCTAAGCTATAATATTATAAATTATCAAATTAGCTTTACAAAATACAAAATCCTTTTGTAGGATTAAAGTATGAATAACGCGAGTATCGACTTCATATCAAAAACGAAAAAAAATTAAAAATATTACCGAAATTTGAAGCACGTATGACTCGAAATTTTTGTGACGTCGACACTTTTTTGTGGCTTTATAGAACTAAAAAATTCTTGTACAAAATTTAAGTACACACTCAAATAAGGGGGACAATTGTTGGATAATTGTTTTGCGCATAAAAGCTCTAAAACATTTATATGAAACTATAAAAGTATTCACAAGTTGACAATTCCAACCTCAATGTTTTGTAGGTAAATAGACATGTTTTTATACTTTTTATACTTTTTTTCGTTTTTAGCGTGAAATCTAGTCTAGTCCCCTCCGTTTACGTATATACTTTGATCCTGGAAAAAGATTTTTTATTCTATAAAGCCTAAAAAAAATGTCGACGTCGCAAAAATTATTATATTTTTGAAGGTAAAACCTAAAGTGATATTTTACCGATCAAGCATGATTAAATTTCGATTTCAATAATATAGGGCGGAATTCTAAGCTATAATATTATAAATTATCAAATTGGCTTTACAAAATACAAAATCCTTTTATAGGATTAAAGTACTTTAGAATCTACTGCTATGTTTTACCTTTCCACCGATTTCGCATGCAAACACACGAAATTTTCGTAGTCATGCAATTTTTTCATTAAAGCATCTAAGCTCATTATTCTAAAAAGACAATATTATTTTTTAATGTTAACTCTAGACGGGACTATACTTGTTTTACATAAATGATTTCATGAGAAACGAAAAAAATGGTTAGGTAACATATATTTACATATCGGTTTCTGGCGTTAACTCGAGTTATGATCGTAACAACATTTGCTTAATATAAAAGTTTTACACCTTGTAAAACAAATGTAGTCTAGAGTTAGCATTAAAGAATAATACTGTATTTTTAGAATAAGCCTAGATATTGTTACGCCTGTGCCGGTCGGCTCGGGAGAGAAGTCGCGTGAAGTCGCGCGTTCCAGCGAAATGAAGTCGGGCGTTCCTTCGACGTGGTTGCGAAGGGCGTCGATGCTGTTGTCTCTGAGCTGTCAAATTGTACACACATTCTTTACGTTGTTCTCTGTTAATAAATACGTTCAGAGTTTTCTTTCATAACAAAATTTATTCGACCTCTCCTTAATTCTATTTACGTTAAAATAATTAAAACGTTTCGCGGGGCTCCATGCGCACGAGTTGCTCTCACCCCGCTGAGATCAACTAACTCATGTTTCCCTTATTTCCCGGACACTCTGAATGGAAATGGACTGAATGGAAATGGCAACTTTCCCACACGTCCAACATTCCTTCCCGCTCCTCGATCCATATCCCCACAGCCTTCCCCTTCTTCCTTTTTTTCGTCTTTCTTCACGTTCTGAAAGACATTTGACTTGAATTTCTCACCTACGAAATTTCCCTTCCTTCCTCTTTCTACGTATTCTTCCTGATTCGCTTTTATGGCTTTAGCTCTTTCCACGCCCACAACAAGCGATGTTACTCCTTCCAACTGGAGAGTTCTTCTCAAAAAGTTATCCGAAAAGGCGGAAAGAAATTGTGCTCAAGCGATTTTGTCGCGGAGTGCGAATGGAGACTCAGGATAAGCAAGGCGCGCCAGCCTTTCCAGATCAGAACCGAGTTCAGCGAGTTTCTCCCCGAATTTCTGTTTTCAGTTTCACAAACATTGAATAATAACTTTGAGACAAATGCCCCTCTCCAAAACGCAATTCTAACTTGGACTTTAATTCCGCAAAACTCCTTCTAGGCTTTCGACCGTTTCCAAAACGGAACGCGCCTTTCCCCTCAAGCAAGAAGTGAGGGCGAAGGTTTTCGTCGCTTCACTCCATCGGTTCGCACGCGCTATTAAGTCAAATTGGGAGAAGAACTCCCGCAGCGGTACCATTCCGTCGAAAGTGTCGGGCTTTAATTTAAAACCTAGCTCGGTATGTAGATCGCCCTCACCCGCACTCGCGAATCTAGATTCTCCCGTATTCGCAAAATCAAATCCGCCTGTACTCGCAAAATCAACCCCGCGAGAAGCAACATTATTGGAAAGACTTAGCTGAGAATTATCCCGCGGCGTTCGAAGATTCTCTCCATAAAGACGTTGTAGCTCCTCTTCTTGTTGGCGTATCCTAGCCACTAACTCGTCCTCACGACGTTTCTGCTCATCCCGCATCACCTGCATCTCCCGGCGAACAGCTTGGAGGGCCGCTGACTCAGGCAGAGGGTCGTTTCAGCTCTCTCGCACGCTCTCTCAACTCGCCTTCTCTTCGACATCACGCGTCGTCTCTCCCCCGTCTCAATCGCCACTCCCATTGCCGATGAAGCTGCAGTCAAAATGTGAAGAAAGACGAAAAAAAGGAAGAAGGGGAAGGCTGTGGGGATATGGATCGAGGAGCGGGAAGGAATGTTGGACGTGTGGGAAAGTTGGCCATTTCCATTCAGAGTGTCCGGGAAATAAGGGAAACATGAGTTAGTTGATCTCAGCGGGGTGAGAGCAACTCGTGCGCATGGAGCCCCGCGAAA
>JAJVSH010000133.1:437935-449840 GCA_021460005.1 Tetramorium alpestre
GCTTATGTACTTGTTTGTACATAAAATCGGGCACCACCTTATACATAAGGAGTTAGCGGTCTAGTATGTATAGAAGTCTGTGGAAGTTGGCTGCGTTCAGAGTTTATCTCTTTCTTTTCAATATGGAAGGCAGTAGAAGGAGAAGAATAAACTCTGAATACGGTCAACTTCAGAAGTATAGGCATTTATGACGCCGTGTGTACACCACCAACACCAACGTCAATACATGTAAATCTTACCTTTATACATACATACATACACCAAGTGGTAGCGCATGCGCAGAAAGAATTAGCTTATGTACTTGTTTGTACATAAAATCGGGCACCACCTTATATATAAAGAGTTAGCGGTCTAGTATGTATAGAAGTCTCTGGTATGTACACACGGCGTCATAAATGTCTACACCTCTGAAGTTCGCCGTATTTAGAGTTTATCCTTCTCCTTCTACTGCCTTCCATATTGAAAAGAAAGAGATAAACTCTGAACACAGCCAACTTTAGATCATGTAGGCATTTATGACGTCGTGTGTACTTATACTGTGGCCGAGTCACACGAGAGAGCTCCAACAAACGATTCGCGCGGTGTCTGTCGCCCCGAGCGGACGTGTCGTGAGTGTCCTCCGCAGTGCGAGAAACGTGTTCTTGCGTGTTCTTCCGTGGTTGAACCGGATTACTATTGCGTCGAAGTTATTTCGGTGATTTTGAAGAGAATCTCCTCGCTTATTAATTTGGATCTTATAATTTCCGAACGTTCCCAGGTTATTGTGAAATAACAAGGCATGATTTATAAGAATCTCGCCAGAGATCTGTGCATGATGCAGGAGGCCAGTGCCTCTTGCATCCCTGTAAGGGAGGACCTCGAATCTCCCCCCTATTCGCTTCTAACTTTAATATTGCTACCTCTTCTTCCTTTCTTCCCGGAAAGGTTTCATGTAATTTATCGCAACACATAGATACGCAATATAATCCCTCCGTTACAAATACAATACAAATGCAAATGGCGGATGCTCATGGTTGCGATGTGGCGGATGGCGTCTCTGGGGGTCCCGGTAAGGATGTTTCGAACAATTACTGTGTATCTCCGAGAGAAGGTAATGTTACTGAATATATTACGTGCGATTCTCTAAGAAGTAACGAAACTGAAATTGACTTTGACACATTTGCCGATGATAATTCTTTAAACTCAAATCTAGATTGCACTCAAAGTTTTATCAACAATAACAATAATTTTGAGAATACATCCACTGCTATTGATTATAATACTGACCCTAACGTTAACGTTAATAATAACAAAGTTAATAGAATTAACAGTGGCTCTCTTAAGCGGGCTTCTTCTTCGGATTCGCCGGTGTTGATCGAGTCGGCCAAAAAACCGAAATTCATTTTTAAGAAAAATATGCCTAGTACCATGGGATCTAAAAACTCACATAGTGTTAGTTTCAGCGACACTGATTATGACATATCAAGCATCTCTAACTCATCGAGCTCTTCTATTTCGAATGATGCTTTTTCCACTCTCAGATACTCTCAATCTGACAAACCGCCTTTTTTGGTCTGTGTTATTCCCACAAATGAGGATATTCAACAACAAGGTAAAGATAAAGATAAACATCCTATGTATTTATGCAAAACTATTAGCAAGCTTATAAATGCTAAAAACTTCGAAATTACCAAAGGCGATCCTAATAAAGCCAACCTTTTATTGCACTCATATGCTGACGCTAACAGTTTAATCGAAAATCCATCGTTTAAATCAGCTAACCTTAAAGCTTTTATCCCTTTAAATAAGCTCACCCGCTCAGGTATTATTAGAAATGTACCATTAGATTTCGGTGTGGAAGAAATTCATGAGAAATTGAATTCACATATTAATATTCTCAACACTGAACGATTAAACTTTAAGAAAAAAGTTAATGGCGAGTTGAAATTATTTCCTTCGCAAACTATCCGAATTAAATTCAAAGGGCAGCACCTGTCAGATTATGTTTTTCTTTATAGAGTTAAACACTACGTATCTCCTTTCGTCGCAGACTCGCATCTGTTACTCGTGCTTCCGTATTGGGCATATCAGCGCAAAATGTAAAGGTAAACCGAGATGCATCTTCTGTAGTAAAGAAAAACATTCTGATTCCGAAACTTGCACAAGGTCAGGCAGGGACCGAATCTGCCTTAACTGCGGAGGCGATCATCTTCCTACATATTCTTCTTGCCCTGCGGTTATTCACCATAAAAAATCCAATCCTTTGCAGCTGTAGAAAACATATCTTTGACAGAGGCTAAAAATAAACTTCAAGGTTACAAGCGACAACAATCCCTCCCTGACCCAATATTCGATTTCCATAACTTTCCACATCCAAATAATTATAAAAAAAATTATCAGAACTTGAATTTTTCTCCTTCTTCCCTTACCCTTACACATAGGAACAGATTCTCCTCCCTGTCGTCAGATGAAACATCTAGTCTCTTTAACTTATCTGATAGTTCTAATTATCAACACTCCCTTTCATACGCTAATATTATTTCTAATCCGAAAAGGAACTTTAGAGTAATTTTAATCCCTCCAACAATATCTTGAAATATTCTGTTAGTAATAATAACAACTCTTCTACAGATTCCTCCTGTTCTCGACTGCATAATATTAATCAGAATAGCTAACCCTCCTCACTCAATCTACTCCCATCCTCTGATGTCTTCTTTTACCAGAATGACAGAGTTCCGATTTTTAGTCGTAATAGCGTAGCGCTAATACACACACCTGCAATGATGCTGTTAACGACAGCACTAGCAACACTTCTAATGGTTCCTTGCACCCCAATTCTCTTAATACCAATCTAATTCAATCACTCACTTACAACTTTTCCAGCATTTTAACTTCCTTCTTTTCTCAATTACAACAGCTCATTAACAATCAGTCTGCTACCTCTCTTAGGCCTGAAGGGGATCTTCAAACTTTTAATCTGAATTCACATCCAAATGATTCAGTGGGTCACACTAACCAGTCACACCTTAATTAAAACCTCCTTTATATATATATATATATACAGTCATATGGCTAATATTTCTCACTATAACCTCAAGATTATTCAGTGGAATTGCCGCGGTTTAATGGACAAGCTTCCCGACATTAAACATCTTGCAAATGAAGCAGACATAATTTCCTTACAAGAAACGCTTATCTCCCCTTCCAAAAAATTTTCTGTAAACGACATCAGGAAGGATGTCCTGGGTCCATCTGCTAGAGGTATATGTATTCTTATTAAGAATAACATTCTTATTCTGTTAAAAAGTTCTCTCATATTTCTCATCCTTCTCTTGAAATATTGTGTATTTCTTTAATGCTTGACTCACATGAGTTATTAATTATTAACATTTACAGACATCCTGGCGACCACTACCAATATATTGGCTAAGCTTTTCCTCCTAAAAAATGATTTCCATTACGTCATTCTAACTGGTGACTTTAATGCACACCACTCCTTGTGGAATAGCTACAAATCCGACCGTACTGACAATATTTTGGCTAATCTTATGGAATCATATGACTTTATCTCAATCAACGAGAATACATCAACAAGACTTACCTTTTCATATCACAACTGGTCTATAATTGATCTTTCTATTGTTACAACTAACCTTGCAGCAGCTTGTTCTGGTTTTACCTCTGACGATCCAAGTGGAGGAAGTGACCACTTTCCCACTCATATAAAGATTAATGGGAAACTAAATACCAGATATCGCCTTGCTTATAAATGGAATTTATCTAAGTAAGGAACTTCTTCATCTAGAATACATTTTGGATAAAGAAGAGGAGTCCATTCAAAATCTTGACATTAACCCGGACAATGTGTTAACCTGTTACTCTGAATTAATGGAATGTGTCACGAACTGTATCACTCTTGCACTACCTACCAAAAAACAACTCAACAAAGGTTGTACCAATAAGAAGATTAAATCAAGAGTCAATCCCATACCGTGGAACAAAATCTGCGATGAGGCTATCCTGAAACGAAAGGCTGCTCTCTCAGCTTTTAAACGTAACCCCTGTCCGGATAATTATCGAGAATACAGACACATAGTTAATCAAAATGGCTCCACTCTAAAGAAACAAAAGAAGCTGGGCTGGAGAATATTTTGTTCAGAGTTCAACCATAAGACCCTTATCGTCCAAGAATGGAGTCGGATTAAAGCTTTTAAAAGAAGGAACGCCTTTCCTTCTCATAAAGATATGGATCTCGAAACCCAATCATTCAAAGAAGCAATTATTAAACTTTGTCCTCCTTCTTGTTTGACTGAATCATCGTTTGACCTAAAATCTATGATATATGAAGACTCTATTAGCAATAATGTTCAATTTTGGATCGACGAATCAATTTCATTGGAAGAACTTAATTTAGCCCTATCTTTATCCAAAGCATCAGGTGCTCCCGGCCTGGATCAAATTGATGTTTCAATTCTTCCCGGAATTCCTTCTGTGTTCATTACTGAAAATCTTTAACTGTGTTCTGGAGAGTGGTAAATTCCCTGAGGAATGGAGAAACACATTGATTGTATTCATCCCTAAACCTGGAGGCAGAGGATTGAGACCCATATCTCTGTTGTCTTGCTCACTCAAATTAATGGAGAGATGTATTGCCCACCGCCTTAAATGGTTCTTGGAAGCACAAAATAAGATTCCTGACACTCAATTCGGTTTTCGGCCTTTTAAATCCTGTTACGACAACTTAACTATACTATATAACCATATTCAGGCTGGATTTATAAAAAATAATTTCACGGTATGTATCTTTTTAGATATAGTTGGAACCTTCGACAATGTCATCACAGAAATCCTCATAGAAGATCTGAGAAATCTGGGCATTCCTGCTAAAACCGCCAAGTTTATCTACAATCTGCTGAGATACAGAAATATTTTCGTTGCTCAAAATGGTCAGCAAATTGGTCCGTATATCGCTTCAAAAGGCACTCCTCAAGGGTCGGTAATTAGTCCTATGTTATTCAACATTTATGTCAAAAATCTCAACTGCTGTATAGCTCCAAACGTACATATGCTACAATACGCAGATGACGTTGCTATTTACTGCACCTCTGACAACTTTACTGAGGCATTTTCATCTATCAATATCACACTTAACAACATTAAAGATTGGTTGGGAAACAAAGGTCTCTCTCTCTCCCCAGAAAAATCGAGTTATATTATTTTCACTAGAAGAAAGAAATTCATCATTCCTGAAGACGGGCCTAAAATTGAAAACTCGCCAATTCCTCTAGTTAATCATGCCAGATTTCTTGGAGTTATCTTGGATGCCAAACTTAATGGAACGGAATACTTAAATTCCTTGATTAATAAGGGGAGAACAGTGGCCAACATTATTACTGTGCTAATACTCATTGGGGTGCCCATCCCCAGATGTTACTATATACAAAGCCATTTTTAGGAGTGTGGTCGAATACGGATGTCCTTTTTTTAAAGAAAAGATAATAAAACTTCTTTGTTAACTAAACCCTACAAAGAATCCAATATAATTATTAGATCTGCTATGGAGTACAAGATGTCCATACCCATAAATGTTGTGTTGGATGAGGCTAAAGAACCTCCTCTTTCAATGAGATTTCAATATATTATGTCTAAATTTCTTGTCAAACATCTATCAATCAAATCAAACCCAGTGATTCGCAGCTTTAGACGTATTAAAATTAATTATAATTCTCCAAATAAAATAAATGCTGTATCCTCTAACTATACCTTCTTTTCCTTATTTCTACGCTACGAATTTTTAACTTCAATCATGTCTAGAACAACCTTTCTCCCCACTTACAATTACTATTTTGACTCCATTATAACACGCCCATTTGTAACACATTTTGCAAATTGCAAATATCAACTTATTATCTGCTTTGCAAATCAATTCTTTTTTTCAATCTTTTATTGATGAAAAGTACGCTAACTTCTCCAAATTTTATACGGATGGATCCAGGTCAACAAATAGCAATCCTGTGGGTGCAGGTGTCTTTGCTTCTTCTCTCAATTTAAATATTATGCATATTACCCGCTGAAACTTCAATTTTCTCCACTGAAGCCTGGGCTATCATACAGGCACTTATTTTAATAGATCAATTTAAATGTACTAATTCAATCATTATCTCTGATTCTAAAAATGTATTAGACGCATTAGCCTCTGTCAAAATTCAGCAAAGTAATTACCTCATTATAACAAAATTACCTTTTCAAAAAAGGTAAAAAAAGCGCCAAGTATACGCGCTCAGAAAACGCCTAGAAAAAGAATTTTTGTAAAAAATTATTTTAATTTGACAATACAAATGTATGAAATCACTACAAAATTATCTTTGTACAAAAAAGAATAAGAAATTTATTTTTCCTATAAAAATAGTGATATCAAGATAGTGCGTCAACTATAAAAATTAATTTTTTTTAAATACTTGGCGCTGCCAAATCGAATAAACATCTTCCCAGATAGCCAAGTCTGCCGAAAGTAGATAATACCAAGTGTCTGATATAAATTGCTGTCAACAAAAACTCTACAAATTTGGCACAAAAGTTGTTATTACCGATTAAGTTATCAAATTGGTACCAAAAAACGAACAAATACTGCCGTCAGATTGCTCGGGCACAAATCCTGCTCGGTATCTGCCGACAACCTGACGTCTAGGTTATCAGATCCTGCTTGGTTTCTGCCGTCAATCTGCTGTCAGATTTTGTGAACAGGATATGCTAGCAAATCGTTTGCTATCGTTGCTAGCAAGCCTATTGCGGAAATAACGGATGCCAATTTGCTGACAACTTTTGTGGAAATCTGTTACCAATTTGCTGGCAAATTTGGCGCATTTTGTTATCTGGGTTAAGTGCTTTATGTTAGCAATAATTTCTTATAAATAAACTAAATTACATATTAACTTATTCGGTTTGGCAGCGCCAAGTATTTAAAAAAATTAATTTTTATAGTTGGCGCACTATCTTGATATCATTATTTTTATAGAAAAAATAAATTTCTTATTCTTTTTTGTACAAAGATAATTTTATAGTGATTTCATACATTTTGTATTGTCAAATTAAAATAATTTTGTACAAGAATTCTTTTTCTAGGCGTTTTCTGAGCGCGTATACTTGGCGCTTTTTTTTACCTTTTTTGAAAAAGGTAATTTTGTTGTGATTTCACCCATTTTATAGTAATTAAGTTTACAAATGTATATAGTTTCCAATTTATAAAGTTCCATAATAAAATAAATCTCTATAATTGAGCTTAATGAAACTTTATAAATTGCAAACTAAATTTATATACACACTTAAACTAAATATATCATCAACAGATCATATAACTTTCATATAAAATAAATTTTTAGTATATAGAATTCAATCCTTGAAATATATCATAAATATTAATATTTAATATAATAATCACATTCGAAAAGACGTCACGTGATGGCACGTCACGTCGGATAACGGTCACGTGCAATATATCTTGATCTTTTTGAACGTACACGCACACCTACACATACACAGTTAACCTACACAATTAAATGTTTTTTTTAATGACACATTGAGATTATGAGTCGGTTCGCGTTATAGCTGTCAGTGCAGACGCTGCGTAACAGTGCGCTCTTGCGGTAAAAAAGCGAATCTGGACCCCGGACATTTTTCCGTGGTGACGTTTTTTAAATGAAAATTGCCCATATTAGACTTTTTTAAACTTTACATCGCGATATCTCCGCTCGTAGTTCACGTAGACTAAAAATAAAAATACTTTCATTATATAATTCGATCCTAAGCTTTCGATTAAGCCAACTTAGAATTCGATCGGTTCAGTCTTTAATGAGATCCGATAATCGAAGGATTTCTTATAACGACGTCTCGCGTAATAGAGGCACGGCCGTGTCCCGGTGCCCCGCTGCGCGTAACTTGGCGCGCGAGACATTACCGTGCCTCTTAATTTATGCTCTTTCAGAATCCATCAGAATTTGTGTGAAATAAAGTCCAAAAAAGTTATGACGGCTTTTAATTTCTTTTTTTTTCATCGACATAGTATAAAATTCTAAATCTTTCCACAACCATCGGTACATAAAATAGTTGTACTTTGAAGATATATTTTTTAAATTTGTCCAAGTTGTCATCGTCATTTGAAAATGGCGACTAAACTTGTTTTGTAAATAATTTGTAAATTTCGAGTAACTAACGGCTTATTATCACTGAAAATAATGATAATTGCAGTTCATTTTCGATCAAATATGCAATTTTCAATATGACGAATTTATGTCTATTGATATTGTGGAAAAAATACGACAATTCGTAAATTTTTGCGATTTAGCCGCCATTTTTAAATAAAAATGACACTTTTGACGAATTGAAACCCTCGGGGGAGGGGGGTCTACAATAAAGTTGCAAATGCCTTTTAGCCAGTCGCTAATGTGCCTTACGGTGATGTGATTCGTCAATCAATCAATTATGTTGTTTGCGACTGATAACACATTTGCAACTTATTGCAGAACTCTCCTTAAAATACAACTATTTTGTGTACCCAATGATTGCGGAAAGAGCTGGAGTTTCATACTATGTCGATGTAAAAAAGAGTATTAATTTTTCGACTTAAAAGTCGCCATAACTTTTTTTAGACTTTATTTTACACAAATTCGGATGATGGAATCTGAAAGAGCGTAAAATTTTACATAAGAAATGGTACTTTTCAATTTTTTTAGACTTTTAACATTGCAAATAGAGTCGATGAAAATTGTGTCAAAAGTGCATCGGTTTATGCGTTAATGGGTTTAGGATGTTACTTAAGCCCGTATTATAATTCAGATTGGGATTGGGATTAAATTTGAATTTGATAAATCAGAATAAAGCTAATATAAAGTAATTCTGTGAACATTGTTCTGATGGGTCAAATTTCAATGTAATCCTAATCCCAATCCATAGTCTGATACGGGCTTAAAGATTGTCTTGGAATAAAAAAAGACTATAAATGGTTAAAAAAATTAAAAGTATCGTTTCTTACGTAAAATTTTATTTATGCTCTTTCAGAATCCGCCATCAGAATTTGTATAAAATAAAGTTATGACGGCTTTTAATTTCTTTTTTTTTTTATTGACATAATATAAAATTCCAAATCTTTCCGGAACCAGCGACATAAAATAGTTGTACTTTGAAGATATATTTTTTTAATTTGTCCAAATTGTCATCGTCATTTAAAAATGGCGACTAAATTTGTTTCGTAAATAATTTGTAAATTTCGAATAACTAACGGCTTATTATCACTGAAAATAATGATAATCTCAGTTTATTTTTAATCAAATATACAATTTTCAATATGACGAATTTATGTCTATTGATATTGTCGAGAAAATACAAGAGTTCGTAAATTTTTGTGATTTAGCCGCCATTTTTAAATAAAAATGACAATTTTCACAAATTGAAACCCTCAGGGGGCGGGGGTCTACAATAAGTTGCAAATGCCTTGTCGCCAGTCGCTAATGTTGTGATATGGTGATTCGTTAATGAATCAATTATGTCGTTTGCGACTGACGACAAGGCATTTGCAACTTATTGCAGAAACCCCCTTACTGGGAATCCAGACGAACTTGCATAAGTGCATAAGCATATGCATAAGAGAATAGATTGGTCTATTTTCTTTATGCACAAGTTTATGGACCAATCAATTTTCTTATGCATATGTTTATGCGTTATGCAAGTTCGTCTGGATTCCCAGTTAAAATACAACTATTTTGTGCACCAATAATTGTGGAAAGAGCTGGAGTTTCATACTATGTCGATGAAAAGTATTGATTTTTCGACTTAAAAGCCGCCATAACTTTTTTGGACTTTATTTTACACAAATTCTGATGATGGAATCTGAAAGAGCGTTTTAAATTTTACGTAAGAAATGATACTTTTCAAATTTTTTTAAACTTTTAACATTGCAAATAAAGTCACTGAAAATTGTGTCAAAAATGCGTCTGTTTGGACGTTAATGGGTTTTAAAATGTTACTTAATTCCGTATCATAGTACGGATTGGAATTGGGATTATATTTGAATTTGATAAATCCAAAGTTAATATAAATTAATTCTGTGAACATTGTTCTACGGACGGTTTGATAGTATTTCTAGACGATTGTGCTTTCGTTGAAGTCTTCGGTAATGATTTTGACATTCTGTCTCCGTCTCCTCTGTGCTCAGTTTGAGACTTCCTTGGAAAATTAGAATCTGATTTTTTCGATGTTTCTACATTGTCTTCATTGCTGGACGTTTTTTATTTCGACCGCACTTGTGTTTTGACTTCATCTTTAGATTCAGTTTTTTTAGTTGCTCCCTAAAGAGATAAATAAATTATTACTACGATATAAAATTTATATAGTTTTGATAAAGTTTAAGTCAGCATAAATAATAATGATTGACAGAGTATAATTTCGTATGATTTTGCAACAAATATTTCAGAAACTCTATAAGTCATATCATATAAATCTCTTATAATTTAAAATTTATAATCAGATACAAACTGTTAAGCATATAATTCAAAAGTATTAATGATTTTATAAGAGTTTGGATGACATCCTGATAACAAATTGAATTCAAGAATGTATGTAAATTTAGTTCCTAATTTATAAAGTTAAATTTCTACACTGAGCTTAATGAAACTTTATAATAGAATAAATCACAAATTTATCTTTTCCTCCATTGATTCGTTGAATATGCTTCTCTTCAGTGTACCACTTATGTTTTAAATTAAAAAATCAACAGGAACAAATAAGGCAATGATCTCATATTTAATAAACCTGCGAATATAAACATGTATTAATGATCAGATTCAAATTGTTAGACATGTATATATACATACATGTATATACATACATGTATATATGATACATGTATATATCGATTAATTAACATGTCACATTTTAAAGTTTCATTAAAGTAAATGTATTAAAGATTTATTTTATAAAAGATTTTTATGACACATTGATAACAAATTAAGTTCAAGAATGAAAGTAAAATTAGTTTCTAATTTATAAAGTTCCATAATAAAATGAATGCTCTAATACATTGAGCTGAATGAAAAATTATAAATTATAAACTAAACTTACATCCTCGCTTAAACCAAATCTGTCATCGATATGTTATAAAACTCTCAACTATCAAATAAATCTTTAGTTGAATTATATTGAGTTTCATAATAAAATATGTCTAATACATTGAGCTTAATGAAACTTTAATTTGCAAACTAAATTTATATACACACTTAAACTAAGTATGTCGTGCACAAATCACATAATCTCATAAACTCCATAAAAAATCAAATCTATTAATAATTTATTTTATAAGAAATTTTTATGATATGTAGATGACAAATTAAGTTTAAGAATGTATTTAAATAAATCATAAAATAAAATATCAAAAAAATGATATGCAATAGTAAAATTAAAATAACAAATGATACGCAATTAATTTTTTAATTAATCATATATTTATTTACTTTAATGCTCGACGATCACTTTCAGCGTTTAAAAGATGTCACGTAATGAGATGTCACGTCGGACAACGGGCCACGTGCAATATCTTGATCTTCTCAAGATGATTGACACATTGTGGTTAATAGATCTGTTCGTTGTAACTGCACTGACACTGAGCTGCATTGCTAAAATCAGTGCAAACGCTGCATAACGACGACGCTTCGAACTATGTTGCGAGCGCATGTGCGGCAGCGCCTAATGTGGCGACATTCTGTGGTGGTTTCGCAGTAACTTTAGGAGACTTTTCGAATAAATAATAAAATATCTTTATTTCACAAAATACGTCTTGTCATTACAACGGTTGATAAATGAATGCCAGGATGAATTGAAAATTTACAATAACAAAAACTAAATGTTTAATCGATAATCAATAACATGAACTACTTGA
>JAJVSH010000133.1:473078-484280 GCA_021460005.1 Tetramorium alpestre
TATGTGTGTGTGTGTGTGTGTGCGTGTACGTGTGCGTGTGCGTGTGCGTGTATATACAGGGTATTAAAAAAAAGACCACCCACTAAGTACATAGTGTTATTTCTTATGAAAAATTTAATCGAAAAGTCCTGACTCATTTTTTTCTATTAGGCTTTATAAAGAAGTAATTATTTTATAAAGACAATCGGTATTGTCGGGAGAACATTAGTGAGCTGCATTTAATAGTATGCGTTCTATTAAACTGGCCTTCTAAAGGTTAATATTCAGGCATATTATCAACTATATGTAATTGAAATAATTTATTTGATATGTCTTTGCTTACATTTCTGATATGTTATTACTAATTGTTACAATATAATAATAACACATTTAAAATTAGTGAATATTTTTTGTTAATATTTGTCGTTAATTGACAAATTTGTTTTATCTAATTCTATCTAATGAGTAATTATGAGTCTATTTTACATCATGTCGTTCTTTATCTCTTTCCTTGATAAGAGAGGTAAAATTACACAGTACTAAAAGATATAAATAAAATTTCACTCTATAATCTAGATATTTTGTAGACTATATAATTTGTATATGATTTAATGGTTCTTTAGTAGGACAAATACAGAATTTTTTCAGACATTTATCCATAATTTCTTGATAGAAAAATATAAAACTTTAACATTAACTTCTTTAATTCTATTTTGTACCTAACATTGTTCTTCTGTACTTTTTATTCTTTATGAGCACTTCTTGCATAGGAAAAGAATAAAAATTATAATATAATTAATAAATTAGAAGATTTATATAAGATTTTAGGTATGTAAATTATAATAAATTTTTTCTTCACAGGAATGAATAAAATTTACTTTTTAAAAAAACTGTAATGTTTATTGCTTGATTGAACTGTATTTTTATTGCAATGATCCGCCTATGTTTTCTTTAATAAATGATTTTATGACAAAAAGATTTTATTACAAAATATAAGTAATAGCATAAGTAATAGTATGGATGTAAAAGTAAAGGATAGATTTATTTTAATAATTTTATATAATTACTTTTTTTAAGGTTACCATTGTACATTTATTAATTGGATGTCTTCATTATTAATGTTTTTTAGGGAGATTTAAAGGAGATCTAGTTATAATAACAGGGATTCTTTTTCAGCTAAAACAAAAGATGACAACTTGGCAAGCACCTGGTGCGGGGTTCTATCCAGGGCAACAAGGTTCTGATCTTTTTTTCTTCCGTTTTTCAATATATTTTCTATTACTATATTTCATTATTTTAACTGTCTTATATTTGGGGTCCAAAAAAAACTGTTCAATCAGCAAATAGTAATCATTTGCTTGAAAGGATATATCATTCCACACATTCAAAAGCATATTGTTAATATAATGGTTATTTGTAATTAACAATAATATATTTGAGAATAAAGAAAACTATTAATTCTGCAGTAAAACATGTTAAAATACTGATTGTCCTCATCAACGTGATTTTACAGTTAGTTCATATTCATGCAATATGTTGTAGCAAATTATGTCATATATAATCTGTAAGTGTCATGAAGAAACCAATTGCACACACAGTCATGGAAATTTAATTTTACAAAAATATGAAACATGCACTATGTGTATATAATAGTAGTGACTGCTAATACTGCACAGAGTTCCTCAACTTGTTATTGCTTATTGAGGTAAGGTGCATTATATTCTAATGTCGATATTTATGTTTCTCAAATTTGATTGTGCAGGTTCATATCCGTATCCTCAACAGAATCCTGGGTACCCGCCACAGGAAGGCTATCCATATCCTCAACAAGCTCCAGGATATCCACCGCCTTATTCCGGTGGAAATCCACCAGGTACATGTAATAATTTAAGAATGTTATTTAAAATACTTTAAATTATTGTATTATTTGTTCATCGAGCATTATTATCTTTTTATAGGTCCAGGATTTATACCTCCACCATACGGTGAAGCGCCACCACCAGTTGGTCCAGAATTCGGAGGAGTACCTCCATCAAGTCAACCAGGAATGTACGGGTCTGGTTATGGAGAAGATCCTATGCAGGATGAAGTCAAAGGATTTGAGTTTAATGAAAAAACTATCAGAAATGGGTTTATTAGGTAAATATCAGGCTTAAAATGTAACATGCTTCAAAATATATGATATGCACAAATAAATATTCTTTTTTTTATAGAAAAGTGTATAGCATTTTGATGTGTCAGTTGCTCATCACACTTGGAATGATTAGTCTATTTATTTATCATAAACCAACACAGGAATGGGTTCAGAGACACACAGAAATGTTTTGGATTGCTTTTGCCATGACTATTGTTCTGATCATATGTATGGCTTGTTGTACCAATGTGAGACGTAAAGCTCCAATGAATTTCATATTCTTGTTCCTATTTACATTGGCGGAGGCTTTCTTGCTGTCTGTTGCTGCATCAACATATGAGTCGAAAGAAGTAAGTTGTTTGAACCAATTTCGGTGTATAAATGTGTGAATATTATTAGTACGTTGTAAATTATAATTTGTAACAAAACTTGATGATTACTACATAGAGATGCTTTTACAGGTCATGCTGGCCGTTGGAATTACTGCGGCGGTTTGTCTAGGATTGACGTTATTTGCATTTCAGACAAAAATCGATTTTACCGGATTGCACAGTGTCTTATTTGTCGCTGTGCTCATTTTACTTATTTTTGGTATAATCGCAACGATCTGGTCCGGACCGATTATAAATTTGGTTTATGCCGCGCTCGGTGCGCTAATATTTTCCTTATATCTGATTTACGATACACAAATGATGATAGGCGGAAAACATAAATATTCTATTTCACCAGAAGAGTATATCTTTGCTGCATTGAGTCTGTATCTTGATGTTGTCAATATCTTCCTGTATATTTTAACTATTATTGGCGTTTCACGAGACTAATTGATGTCAGTTATGATATTTTGATTTGTGTTTTGACAATTACTAAAGAATACAGTTTTTACTTACCGCCGTCCTGCTCTGACTCTCCACAATTATCCTGAGAGCACACTATAGGCGAATAAACAAGTATGAAGGGTCATAATATTGGCAAGACTTTAATTTCTATGAAAATAGCTTTTACAAATTTTCAAAGATTAATATACACAAATAGCACGCTTGTATTCTAAGCCTTTTGTCTAGTTTCATAAGTATAATATAACGTATTTTCCATTTTGGGAAAAAAAACCAAATATAAATTCTTGTAATTATTAATGTGTAGAATAGTCTGTCATTATTATTATTAAATAGTTAATATTATTTCTTTACCTGTATCATTTTGAGCAATTTTCACCAGAATCGTTTATTAAAAAGCAAATAGTGAAATTTTTATACTTTGATTTTTTATTTCTTTAGAGGACTTAGATTTTTCTAAGTAATCAATGTGTACACATTTAATTAAAAATACAAACATAAAATTATTAACATATAATTATAAATATGTCATAGTGTGATAAAAATCCAGCATTAAATATAGTAGTATTATATTATCTGGATTTGACTGTAATTCCTGGCAACCTCAAGAAACGCATCTTGTTGCCTATATATACATGTATAGAAAGTTGAGATTGTATTTATTCTTTGTTCAAATTTGAATAATAAAACATATAACTTATTTCTCTGGTATGACCTTTTTTAATTTTAGATAACAGTATATTAATATGTTATTTTTGGCAAATAGTGTTATTTATGACAAATAGTGTCATTTCCATGTAATATTTCGTAACATTATATATATATTATATACATATGTATATATGACTTGGGAGCACGGTCCTGGTAAGACCGTGCTTGGGAGAAATAATTAGATGGAGTAATTGTTACCGAATTTTTTTATCTTAATAGTATCTTTAATAAAATTCGAAAATTTTAAAAATTTCAATCATTATACTTCCTTTAATACTTGCAGAAAAAAATGTGCGAGATATGTATAATTATCTTTATCTGCTTAGTTATAATTTTGTATTTACAAAGATGCAGACTCATTCTACGCAGATACGCAGGCTGGCCCATTTTGAATGACCTTAAATATCTGAGCAATACATGAGCAATGTATTGTATTATTATTGTATTGTATATTGTATAACATTTTAGAGAAAAACGTTTCAGACAAAAATTGCAAGATTTTAAGGGGAGTATAAGACGGTATCATTGATTGAGTGGGATCCCCTACTTTTCATTGCATATTCTTGCAGCTTATCTCGAGAGCTTTTGAAAACATTATAATTAGTATTTTTTCGTACGTAAGTACTTTTCGAGATATTTTATATTTTGTCACGATTAATATAAATTATGAAAATATTTCGAAGTATTCGCTTTTCGATAATTTTACTTTAATACTTTAAGATATAGAATAATAAAAGGAATCGAGTAATAGTATTAATTTTTAGATATAAAATTTTGCAAAATCTACAATGCATTTACAAAATACAATAAAATTTTTAAACTTAATTCTTCGTATATTTTTACATTAATCGATTCCTTTCATTCATTATTCTACATCTACATCTATATCTTTTAATACATCTAAAAGTATTAAAATAAAATCATCGAAAAGTGAATACTTTGTGAGATATTTCATATTTTATATTAAAAAGTGTTATGACAAAATTTGAAATATCTCGAAAAGATATATTTAATTATAGTGTTTTAAAAAGCTCTCGAGATAAGCTACAAGAATATGCAATAAAAAGTAGGCAGTTTTATTTAAGAAATTGAAAATGACCTTTACATGACTTTCAAGCAATTATTCAAGATTAAATTAATGGCACCTTATGCTCCCTTAAAACTATGCAATTTTGGTCTGAAAACTTTCTGTAAAATGTATGTATTCCTGAGATATTTGAGATCGTCATTTAAACTGGACCTTGTATATGTGAATATATACGCGCCCGCGTGTGTCTCAGAAATGAAAACAAATTCGAAATTGCGAATATTTATATTTGTAGTAAATCAGCCGTACACAAAATGGTAAAAGCTTTTGGTTTTGCGTTCTTTCCTTATAACTGAATATACAAATGTGTATGGTGCAATTATTCATGTAGAAAAGCGTCCAATATCTAAAAAGATTATAAAGATTAAAAGCTGACAACACTCATACTCATACCACTCAACTTGGTAACAGATTATAGCCTCAACAAACAATATATCCTAATTACTTTTCGTTTGTGCAACGATGCATTGTTTTACCTAAAGCATGAAGGTTCACCAGTGAATCTATTATTATACAAATAAAATTTTGTTTATATACCACACATACATATACAATCATAAGTATAATTACATATGCATAAAACTGCGCTCGTATTTTTATAAACCTATTAACATTTATATAGATGTAATTAAAGAACATAATTTTTTTAAATATTTAATCGGCCAACAATTTTTTGTTAGCAATATCTTAGTTTCGATTGCAATATAGAAAAAAATGGATTTTTTTATCAGATCAAAAGTGAGATTGGATTATATTTGGTCAGGCAGTGTCGTGAAACGTTATGTTAGTATGCTTTAAATTATGCTCTAAATCTATATCGAGGGATATCCCAAGTGGCACGAGCTGATATATATATATATATATATAGTTCGTTATACGCCGTTAAAATAAATAATATATAAGATTAGCAGCATCGATTCGAACTTCTCTCTACCCTTCGATCAACCATTACTCTATCAGGTGCATCTTGTGGTTCCTTGCCATGAGTTTTGTCCAATATTGCTTCTGCTAATTCGCTAAATGCTCGGTCAATATTAATATTCGCTTTTGCGGATGTCTCCATAAATCTAATCCCATGTTCTCTTGCTATCTATAAGAAAAATTTTGTTTGAAGAAACCGTTTTCGACAAAAGGTTTTATCGCTATGTGCGTAATGTACCAAAATTATATCCACAAAATATTTACCGCTTCTCCCTTTTCCATACTGACAACACGTTTTTCTTCCATATCACTCTTATTTCCTAATATCATTTTCTCTACATCTTCATTTGCATGCTATAGGAAGTATTTTGAGAATCATTATTATGTTTGTCTGAACAAATTTAAAAATAAATTGTGAATATAGAGTAAACTTACTTCATCGATATTCCTCAACCATTTGACGATATTTTCAAACGTTTTTTCATTAGTAATATCATAAACAAGCATAATTCCCATAGCTCCTCTGTAATATGACGTGGTAATAGTGTGAAATCTCTCTTGCCCAGCTGTGTCCCTGTAAATGAAAAAAAATTATATAAATGCATAATTTTAAATATACATATGACAACTCACCATATCTGTAGTTTGATTTTCTTTCCTCTTAATTCCACTGTTTTGATTTTAAAATCGATACCTATAAGAAAAAATATTTTTATTCTTACGTTCCATTAAAAGAAAATATTTTAAAATTTTTGAAAAACTCTAAATGTATATTACTAAATGTATATTAACTCTAATGTATATTTTATGCATCAAGTATTACTATGATAAAAATTCAATATATTAATGAAAAATATACTTTTACTTTTTATTTCTGCGAAGTTAACTTTTGTACAAATAAACAAAGAATAACTTATATATTATTTATAAAATTACTTATATCCTTTTTATAACTTATGCAACATATATTTTTACTCAGATTGGATGTATGACTCTGTTAAAATCTCACACAAGTAAATTACAATATTGTTTTTTGCTCTTAAGAAAAATATGTTGGTAATTACGCTTTGATTGGCATGAGCGCGCGCGCGCGTATGCACGTGTGACTTGCACACAGAATGAATTAATGATCAGTTCAATTAGATCGGATTTTATAGAGCAAGGTATGACAGCTACTGCATTCTAACCTAATCATCGAGAAGACAATGCGAATCAAGCTCATTATCAACTGAGTCTCTACGATTTGCCTCTATCAATCTTTTTGATCTCGTTTCTACTCTTTCTTTTAGTCTCTTTCTCTTTTTCTTACCTATCGTGGAAATGAATGTAGTGGAGAAGGCATCATCCGAGAAACGGAACAATATGCAAGTTTTGCCGACGCCGGAATCACCGATGAGCAGCAGCTTGAACAGCAGATCGTATGTCTTCTTCGCCATTTCGTTGCCGAGGCTGTCCTTCGTCGAGGAATAGGCGCCGAGGAGGAGGAAGTAAACAGAGTAAAACAAACAAGGGCCTGTGGAGCTGTGATGACTCGCAGTCGGCTGATTGTCGCGATCAACAGCAATGATGCTCCGTACATCGAATGTTACGCACCGATTATAGTTGCTCAAGGTCGAACGAGGGCGCGTCTCCTGATGAGCTGCAACGTATGTATACGAATATAGATTGATATAGACGTATCGTATCGTATCATATGAGTGAACTGGTCGCGGAAAGGCGGCGAACTATTAAAAGACAACGCGACGTCACGCGACGACAGAGTCAACACGACGCAGAAGCCATGACGCCGGTTCCACAATCAGTCGTATGTCGCTGTTGGATGTTGCAATCGTAAAGGTGCAACCATGGAGGTAGGAATATCAGGAGGGAGCATAAGATACTTTTCTAAACGAGGGGGGTATAAACTGAGAGGTAAGGAGAAACGTCGGTCGACGGTCATATTGGTTTTTTTTTTGGTTTGTTTATTGTGCCTCAGCGCGATCCGAGTCTGTTTCGGCTATTAGGCACTCCTTTCTATTTCCAAGATCCACACTATATTCTATAATTCGCCTTACTATATCTGGGTGTGTATTTTGAGTGTACGTTGAGTATCTGTTCGTGTATGTCCGCAGTGTATTGAGCTCAGATCCGTGGGTTTGCTAGGCCCAACTGACTGTGGGCGAATCAACCAGTCTTGCGGCCACGGTCATATTGGAAGGAGAAAGATAACCTCTGAACTTTTGATGGCGTTTTCGACTGAAGCAAAACTAATCCGGGTTGGGTTTGTTTCTTTTATAATTGACCAATCACGGTTACTCCATTCTTTAGAAGAATAACTGTGATTGGTCGAAAATTAACCTGCTTCAGTCGAAAACGCTATGAAGTTATCTTTCTCCTTCCAATATGGTCGCCATCTTGAGTGGTCAACCTTCGTCCCACGTCTCATGCTTCACCTCCGCGCATTTATGTTCCCTCCAGATATTCCTACCTCCATGGAACAATCAAATTACGATTACGTTTTTCTCTGCCTTGCTTCACGTCCACGACTACGACGCTTACGTTTCGTTCTCTGTCATCAGCCTTACTTCATGGTATCTTATACTCTCTCCTGATGTTTCTACCTCCATGGCACTCCCCGAACGCGTCCTGTGTGTCCTAGCGGAAAATAGTCTATGATTGGTTGCACCCATGGAGGTAAAAATATCAGGAGGGAGCATAAAGCCACATTAGAAGGAGAAAGATAATCTCTGAATTTCAGAGGTTATCTTTCTCCTTCCAATATGTCGCCATCTTGAGCGGTCAACTTCGTCCCACATCTCTGGCTTCACACCCCTCGTCTAGAAAAGTATCTTATGCTGAAGTTGGCTGCGTTCAGAGTTTATCTCTTTCTTTTCAATATGCAAGGCAGTAGAAGGAGAAGGATAAACTCTGAATACGGCCAACTTCAGAGGTGTAGGCATTTATGACGCCGTGTGTACATACAGTCAAGGTCCATCGATGGATGGAGACGGTAGATAAGGTCGTCGCATACACTTCAAGCTATTTGGATCAAAAATGGCGGCGACAATAACTCAGCTGATCTATCAAAGTCTAATGTTAGATTTTTCGATTAATGTTAATGTTTAGATTGTTATGATAAAAGTTAGGTTAAATACTATAAATATAAATCTTTAAATTATTACAACAGTTTAAATTGAAAAGTTATACCTCGTAATAATTTATACCTCACATAACCTCAAAGTCGGTAACATGCACGGCACTCACTGATACTAACACATAATGGGTGCATCCAGAAGCACAACCGCTCACTGAACGCTCAATCAGCTCTCGCATTTGATTGGCATATTCCTTTAGATCTAAAAATGTAAACCAATCAAAAGCGAGAGCTCACTGCGCTCAGTGAGCGCTCGTGCTTCTAAATGCACCCATTGACAACCATAGTACGACGCGCCACTAATACATTCTCAGTGGGTCAAAAATGGCGTCCATGCGACGACCTTATCTACCGTTTCCGTCCATCGACGGACCTTGCATACAGTTCACTCAAGCCAAAAGGCGTGAAATGGTTGTTCTTCGCGCATGACCGAAATGTACACTCAACAATATGGCGGTCTACATGATGCGTACCCTAACCTATAAACTGTCCTTGGAGGTTGAATTGTATGTGTAAAATGAATAAAAGGAGCGGATACCGGTGTGTATTCAAGGATTGCTTGAGTACAAGTACTTAACGGAGAAAAAAAGAAACACTATTTAGATTTCCGAAGGATACGAAAAGGTAAAGTGTTTTCTATTGTATATATTTAAAGCATTAACTTCAGCATTAACTTCAACATTATTATTAAATGTAATACAATTAACATACTTTTTCTACTTATGAAAGCTTACAATTAGTTAATTGCATTTTTTTGCTTATGAACTGAATAGTAATGTAAGAAATATATCAATATAAAAAAAATTATTAAATATGTAAATATGTTAAGGTCAAAATTATAGATCGCAGCCTGTGCCAGGAATGATTTATTGTCAAAGACACCTACTGAATTATACAAGAATTATAGAGTATGCAAACTACATTTTAAGAAGAATATGTTTCTTAATTATGAATAAACGAGATTATTGCATGCTATCCCAAATTCTATTTTTAGAACAAATTTAGAAAGTAAGTTAGTCTGCATTAAAGAAATAGCTTTTTATAACAAATTTAGATTTTTAAAGTAAATTACAGTTACAGATGAGGCAGAAAGTATAGAGGCACAAAATATTATAAAAGTAGAACAGAAAGAAGATGTTATAATGGAAGTCGATACAACTGATCTTTTAGGTAAAGTCTTAATATTATTTATGTAATATTTTACGAAGGTTATACTTAGTATCACTTAAAATAATTAAAAAATTATAAAAGCTAAATAGCACTAATACTAAATGAAAGCTAAAATAATATTAAAGTATATTATATTTGTAGAAAAAGATACAACAATGCAAGAAAACATAAACGAGATATTATTAAACACAGAAACACCAAGATCATTTTCTATCGGAAACACAGAAACACCAATATCATCTTCTATCGGAATACAAACACTAATAGCGTCATCGTCAAGAGGAACACAAACATCATTATCATTATCTGCAAGATCTCCAAGGAAGGTTCATCTCCATCGAGAAATACAAAAGTATAAGAAGCAAATAACTGCTTTGGAATTAACACGTCATGAAGAAAAGAAAGAGGATATGAGTATATTATTCCAACAACTAGATAAATTCTGTCCAAAGGAAATGTCGGATTTCATGAAACAACAAGCACGTTTGTTGTAAAAAAAGGTAAAAGGTAGAAAATATAGTGCTGCATTTAAGCAATATTGCTTATCCTTATACTTTTCTAATTCAAAGGCATATTAAGTGTTAATAAAAAAAGGATTTTGTCTACCTAGCTATAGCACTTTAAAGCGATTTATTAGGCACTGTTACATGGACGCAGGATTACAAGATAACATATTTGAAATTTTAAAAATTAAGACCGAAACATTCCAAGATATTAATAAATATTGTGCTATTTGTATTGATGAAATGTCTTTAAAGACACATTTATTTTATAATATAGCGAGAGACAGAGTAATAGGAAAACATGGAAATTTAGATTCAGAGTATTCCTTGTTTCCTGCTCATAATGTAGCAGTTATAATGGTTAAAGGTATTTGTGAGTCATGGAAACCTTTCGGTTATTTTTTCTTACACTCTACAATGCAGGCATCAGATTTAGTAAAAATAATTGAACAAGTAGTACGGAAGTTGAAAGCCATTAATTTAAAAGTAATTGCTTTGATTTCAGACATGGGATCCAATTTTTATAAATTATCTAAGTTGTTAAATATAGATACAGAACAATCATATTTTAAAGTTGACGAAGAAAAAATATTTTACATTTTTGATCCCCCACATTTGATTAAAGCAACTAGAAATAATTTACATCAACATAGTTTTGTATATAATGATAAACGTACGTCATGGAAATATATAGAAGAATATTATGAATCTGATAAAAAAGCTGAATTTAG
>JAJVSH010000133.1:554251-566849 GCA_021460005.1 Tetramorium alpestre
CATAAAATTGTCTTGAGTTTATCTTCAGATACTAATTATTTCATTGATTACGAAGCATTTGAAGATAAACTCAAAATAATCTTAAAGATAAGATCAGATTATAAATACCACCTATTGATATTAAAATATTAACTGCTGTGCGCCGATATAAGGCTGTTGTGCACCGATAGAAGGCTGCTGTGCGCTTACAAAAAACGGTTGTTGTGCGGCCATATAAATAAGAAATATAGGAGATAATAAAGCAAACAAATAAGTATTTTAATACAAATAAATATTTTAATATATTTTTTCATATTATCGCACGCACAACATATAAATATTTAAATACTACATAAATATTTTAGCGCACGCACGCACGCAGTGAGAGAGAGAGAGAGAGAGAGAGAGAGAGAGAGTTAGGCAATTAAGATATTTATTCGTTATAAAAGATAAATATTTTAACACATAATTATTTGAACACAAATAAATATTTAAATATAAATAAATTTTTTTTTAAATACTTGGCGCCGCCAAACCGAATAAATATCTTAATTGCTTTAGTATGTTAACAATCATTTCTTATAAATTAAATTACATGTAAAAATGATTGATAAATTGGTATTAATAACTAAAAATTGGTATAAAAATGTCCGATTTTCATCATTTTTCGACTTTTATGGACACCATTTTGTTCTCCGACTTATTTATTCGTATCAAATATCTTCTAGACATACTCGAATGTCATATCAAATCGAAATTTCGTGGTAAAAAGACAACAGCATCACAAAATGAAGAAATAAAATCTAATTTACTGCATTTTCGAGATTTTCTACTTTCGGTCGTCATATTACGGATCCGCCATGTTGAAAATTTACAAAACGAATTGCATAGATTTTTAGGAAAAATAGTTTATGCACGATCCTCATTGGTTTTAGGCCTACTGCATTACCGGATCAGGATGAAAATGTGAACTTTTCAAAAAATGATACCACAATTTTCTCGTCTTTTTTATTTAAATTGCAAAATTTATTGTTAAATATGCATCAAATCGATTTTTTAANCATGGATTTTGAAAGAGCACACTCAAAAATACTCGGATATGTATTTGTTATAATTTTTTTCGATGGATTTCATACAATTCCAGGCTAACGAAAGTGCAGAGATAAACACATGCAAGTCTGACGTTAATGGGTTATACTGTAATCACGAGCTAACACGGGCTCGCCTTTCTCGAAAACAACATCCCTATTGCCTCTAAAATAAGTTCGCTGTCTTAGTTGATTTTGCTCCACATTTTCTTGAACCGTTGGTCTGAGCGCATCCAAACGTGTTCTTAACTTCTGCCATAAATGTAGTTCGCTTGGTGAGATTCCCGTAATGCAATAAGTCGCAGTATGTACCGCAAATAAATATTTTGTGATTGCTTCATTACATTTTCGCTCTTAATAACTTAAACTTACTTTTAAAGTCTCGGACAGCATTTTCAGCAGCCCCATTTGATGCTGGATGATAAGGTTAAAATGTGTTTAACTCCATTATTTTTTAGAAACTGCTCAAACTTTTCTGAAATAAAAGTACGACCGTTATCTGTGACTAATGATACAGAAATCCCCCAAGTGCTGAAGTATTCTCTAAAAGCTCTGATAGTCGCGTCGCTCTTTATATCTGATATCTCTTTGATCTCAATTTTCTATCTATATTTATATTTCAATCTTTATATAGCTATCAATAATTATGAGATACAAATACCCATCTATCGAACCGTAAAAATCGGCATATAAACGCTGATTTAGCTCTGTAGGCCACGACCAGGTATATAAGATCGCTCGCGGAAGGTTCTCGCCATGTTCCGCGCAGCAGTCGCAACGTTTAGTTATACCCTCGATATCATTATCTATCTTTGGCCATCATACGTAGGATCTCGTCAACATCTTCATTTTAATTATACCTTGATGTATGCTATGTAATTCCTGTAAGATTCGTTTCCTTAATGACTGCGGTATAACAATTATATGATCCCACATAACGCAATCTTGTTCCACTGTTAACTGTAAATCTAGTTTTTTATAATCGTTCAAAACGACTAGTACCTTTTTAGGCCATTCGTTCTTAATATAGTTCTAGTTAACTAGTTTCAGTATTGGATCATTCGCGGTTTCTAAACTAATTTCGCTGCTATTGATACTTGGAACATCGTCTGTGACATAATTTAAATATGAATAGTCCTCGTTAGTCGAATTATCCTCGGCCAATTTTTTTAGTTGCGCTTAACATTCTAGATAAACTATCCGCCGCCGCGTTGTCCTCCCCTCGTACGAACCGGATTTCAAAATCGTATGCCGCTAGAATAATAGTCCATCTTTGTACTCTGCTTGCTGCCATTTGAAAGTTCAAATTTTTTGATTTGGCCCAATGTCATTGGGAATACAATGTCTCGCACATTCAACACTTCCGTATAGTGCGGATACGACGATACTCGATCCGTATCTCTTTTGGCTGGATGCAGGGCGGCGACCACCGACCACGCGAAACACGCGTCGTCATCTGACCACACGTTAATCACCGCGCGCTTGAATTTTATTTCAGGCGGTAAGTTAACGAAACACCCCGCGTGCAATGTATTATACTTATTAACGTTTACGGTGAGATTTAGAATACGTGACAATGCCCACTCGCTGTCGCGTTTCTGAAATTCCAGGGACGCTAGGGTAGGTTCGACGACGCGCTGCTCGTATCACTCACGTAAGTCTGTTGTACGAAATAGTTCGCAGTTTCGCGTGTTTACACTTTTGTTGGCACGTTTGTCGCCCGCAACAAATTAAAGACAGTGTTCACTTTCATGCTGTTGCGTATTCTTAAAACTTCTCGCACTGGCTCGATCACTATATCACGTCTTTTAAAAATTGTCGCGGTTCAATATAGTCCGCGTTGATTACTACACCGGTCAACACACGATTTTCAAACGCGGTATCGATTTCTCGCCAAACGAGTCTCTCCGCGCTGCCGCTGCTAGCCTCATAGTCACCACCATCGAAATATATGAATCTTCTCTCTAGTGCAGTTTTTATACCCACGAGACGCGCGATAATCGCCACCACAGATTGTCTGTAGCCGATCGAGAGCCTCGGACGCTTGATCCGGCTGTTCTTCGAGCCGTTGCACGAACTCGTCGCATCGTTGCGCCCAGGTAAAAAATTCGCTCAAGGTATCGACTCGCCTAGATCCCTCCAACAGGTCGCGTTCGCGCGAATTGCTCCATATCTTCTACAAATTTGCGATTTAATAATGCTTGCACGCTGCACAATTGCACTCACGGAAACTCACTACTGTCTGAGGTCATGCGCGCTTCCGGACTGATTTTATATCTTCATTTGTCTCTTTCTAACACTGATTATCAAAAGAAACTTCTTAGAAGAAAAAATGATGTGGAAGGGGTACCGAGACAATAAAGTCATCGGATCCCTTGCAGGTTCTACCGCACCAGTCATAACATTAGCAGCTGCGAAAAATATTTCCGTGAATTGTGAGGGAGGGGTGCCGGATGTAAAATATCGCGCATTAGCGGCCGGATATCAGCGCTTATCAAAAGAGTCTTGATGATACAGGTTGGAATGCGCAACCCTGTAACCCAATTCTAATCGCATGTGCGATATCGCGTCAGTCATAACATTAGCGAGTGCGAAAAATATTTCCGGGAATTGGGGGGTGGGGGAGGGAATACCGAGACAATAAAGTCATCGGATCCCTTGCAGGTCTGTGCAAGTTCTACGCATCAGTCATAACATTAGCGCTCACGAAAAATACTTCCTGGAATTTGAGGGGGATGGGGTGCCGCCAGCCGGACGTACCCCCTTATTATCCCGCCGCGTTATCTGACCCCGCGTTATCTTGCTTATGTTACCCGATATTTTTATCTTGTTTATGTAAACAAATACTGGCATTATCTTATCTTGTTTATGTAATCTAATACTTTATCTTATCTTATCATTGTTTATGTAAACAAAAAGGACTACCCACGATGCGTTAGAACTCTCCTTACTATACTACTATATTTGATTGTATATAATAATATCCGAAATTTGGTGCGATAACGCAACCATTATATTTGTTTTTCGTCTCTGCGAATTTGCATGCATTTTTCATCATTCAATTTGACGAGCAGTAACACATTTATTTTTTAAATAAAGTGTTTGACTAATGACACACACGAGTAATAAATTTATTGTTTTAGTGTCATATACACATATAATAACATAAAGTAAATTATTTATTGTCTTGGAAACGGTGACAATTCCTTCTTGTCTATAATATTTATAAAATGATGTCTCATGCGCTCGACATCATTAGAATATTTTTCGTCACAAGAATTTCCTCCCAAAACTATAGTTGTGGCGAAAGCAACAGTATAAATTCCACAACTTGTACTATCCGGTTGTCTGTGGACCTTTTCAAATATTATATCACTTACGATTAATTTTGGAAAACGTTTGTGAATATAATTTTTCTCCTCTTGTACCAAGCTTTTGTATGTAGTCTGGTATGCTATCAAATACATGAAGTTTGGAGCCATCAAAATAAATACATCGCCAGTGATTAATACAATTGCCTCCAATAATTTGTAAGCTTTTGTTACTATCACTAGCAGTAATTAGTTCAGGGTATTGTAAGTACTGAACGCTTTGCGTTTCAAAACAAGAATTTTCTCTTTCAACACGTAAGAATTGATCTAGTGATTCGTCACTTAATTGACTATATTTAGGTAAAACATTTTCCTTCACTACAGAAAGAGAAACAATAGTTTCATCTAAAACTTTTTTGCGTTTTACCTTTTCATCTTCAGTTAATTTTTGTTTCTTATAACAACTGATTATCAAGCGATCATCATCTTGCTCTATATTTGAAGCAGCGGCAGATAATGTTTCCGTTAAAGAAATATTCTAAATGTTTTCTCTTTGGAACAGATTCTTTCAAATTTTCACTTTTTATATTTTATCGTTCAATTTGTCGACTGTTCTCTTTTTCGGACGCATTTTTAGCTTCTTTAGCCTCTATTATATATTATGGCTCTCGAATTGGCATGTGTCTGTTATGGCGACTATCTAAAATTTCTGGAAGCATGCATTTATAATAGAAACGTGTTAGTAAAGGCACTATTTTCTTTTGCCAAAAAACATCGTCTCTTTTCACGTGCACCATTTTTAAACGCCTTTTTGGCGTCCACACAGTAAAAACGCAATAATCTCGTTGTGTTATGTTCAACTGGCCTTGATAAAAGAATCGGTGATTTCGATTCATTTTATCTACATTTTTTAAAATCAAATATACCTCTTAATTGAGGCAATATTGTTATAGCCTCATCAACTGTATAATTTTCAGCTGCTAAAGGGCATTTTATTTTCACTAGACCGTCTTCATCGATAAGTCCATCAGGAGAAGCTCCCAATAATGGATTTTCATTATCAATGAATAATCCACATGGTTTAATTTCTTTATTTAGCTTTATAGCTAACTCTTTTCTAGCGACTTTCTCCCTATCGCGACCATATTTCATGGCTGCGTTATCAATAAATGGAGGATATAAAATACTTTTTACAGTCGGTCCACAACGCGTTGTTAGTCTCAGGCGACATACGGTTCCAAAATTGGAAGCCGTTAAAATTTGACGTCTCAATGATTGCCACAGTTCACATTTACTTTGATCTCTTGTCTTCCGTTCAATATTATCTCTATTTTCTGCATTGTCCACCAACTTTCCAATTAAATTTTCCTCAAATTGTTGATATACAGCAATCGGAAGATCTAGTTTTTGTGATTGCGGGCCATAATGGCAATCTGTTCCAGACTCTCGTTTTAATTTTTTTGGCTTGCCATGTATTTGTCGAAATTCTCTAGTTTGTGCAACTTTTTTTGCCGTTGTTCTAAATTCTCGATAATTGGAGGTACAACGTTACATATGTTTTCGTGCACTTGCGTTAGAACTTGTTGCGTATTATGCTGCACAACAGCTGCCGCAATTTTTGCATTGTACGAACCTCGTAGATCAAAATTAATGTGCTTTCCATCTATTTCTTTGCAGATAATTGAATTAAATGATTCTGCTGGATTGTTTGTTAAATTTAATAACAAACTATCGGAATGAGCGCTCAAGTGCATGATAGCACTTTCAATTTTTTGATATAAACCTTTAAACTTTAAATACGGCACATAATTTGTTACTTTCTCATATACGATTTTCTTCGCATATACGACCTCGTTCTTTGCATCTCTTATACTCACCAAAAATATGACAAGGAATGTTTAAGATATCTTTTTGCAATTCCGTAGCCTTATTCTGATCACATTGGTTTTCGTCTCTCCGTAAGGCCGCTGCTTCCAACACTTCTTTTCGCATTTTTAAAATGTTACTTTTTACTAAATTTCTTAGCTGTATAAAGCCACGTTTTCTATTCTCTTTTGGCTGAACTGTCTCTGCCACGGCTTTTAACTTTTTGCAAAAATTGCGAAGCAAATGATTCGTGCATTCTATTTTTTTAACAGTCATCATTTGTTCGCTATACGATGCGTTATTCTTAATGGATTGATATACACTGCTATCGTCAGCAATAACTGTTTTATAAATCAATCCATGTATTTCAAGGCTACTTTTAAAGCCTTCTACAATTGCATCGCTTTCCACACTTGTGGAGCTGGCCGTGCTGTCAAAATTTTTGTAACATTTGTGACACTTTGGCTCTGTTCCTTTTCGTTCCACCATGTCACACACTGTACAAAATTTGTTGCGAATACCAACAAAGAGAACTTTCTTTGTGCGGTGCAACTAATTATGGCACCAACACTGGAAAATGAATCGTAGGAGTGGCCATACGACCTCTTCATCCAACTACCATCCGCTACGACTGTTATATATGGAACGCCCTTTATAGTTTTATTCCTCTCGAGAGCGAGTTGCTTCTCAAGTTCGCCTGCCATTTTCATATTTTCCATGGCAGTTTTCTCAAAATCATCGATAACATCACTTCGATGTTCTATGTAAGTCTTTTCAGACATACAAGAAATATTTAAACCCGCACAGATCTCTTCCAGTTGGGCATAACCATTTCCAACTGTTATAGGTGTGATTACTGCAGCTTTATTTACATCTACAGTATTAGGTTCTAAAGATTCAGACCATACGTTGTCTTCATAATTGCACATTTGGCATTTAAACGACAACTACGTGAGTAACCCACGACTATTTACGAGTTTCCAATCTCTAAATTGGCACTCTATTCCTCGCGCGTGGTTATCAAATGTTCTGTGGACCTCGTCTCACACAAAAGCAAGGTCGACAATGCGGCCTTCAGGCTTGCGTTCTTGGATACGATTTGTCCGGAAGGCTCTTTTCGATTACAAGATTATAATCTTCGCAATCATCGACATTTTCGTACGTACTTACTTTTATTGGCTTCAAGCATTGTACAGTACTTCCTTCCTAGTACTGTAAGAGAGGATGGATTACAACATCAATGTAACAGAAAGTATCTTTACTAAACACAATAAATATCCGAGGTTTCTACACAAGCGTACGAGATGCGATAAAGACGGGAGATATTGTCCTACGCAGTTCCATAAAGACACTGTTATGAACAAAGGTGCCCGAGGATTCTACGCCGCAATGAGACGGCCACGAGCGCAGCGCGTGTAACCGCGCGTGTGGATTAATTATAACTATCGCGATTCCCACGAGATACGGTCTTGGAAATATCAGCGTCGTGCTTTCGGTATCGAGTTCCGAACGAAAGTGACGCACTTTTTCGCACGCGGGCGAATGGAGCCGCCGTGCACCATTCGCGGACACCTATTCCGGCACTCGCAACGCCGGTTATCGTACCCGTGGCACCATCTCTATGGTGCCACTGGTAAGATCAATGATCTTACAGCTCGACCATCCTGACATCCACTCCATCCCGGAGTCGTTAATTTCTAGTTTTGCTCTTTATTTACATTTTCTTTGCCGTTATACACAAATTAATACAAATTTCAAAATACAAACGGTATACACAAAGTCTACAAAAATTATAAGTTATTACTTTAACGCAGTTTATTTTAATTATTACCTTAAATCTATTTTATAACTCGCTGTTTTATTTAATCTGTGCGCTTGTTTATTTTGCAACTGGTTTAACCCATTAACGCCTAAATGCACTGAAATTTTACTTCAACTTTGATCTGACAGTACTCGAATAAAAATAATTAAAATTATTCTAAACGTACCTACCGGAGGGTTTTTGGGTCTGCTCTTTCCGAATATGATACTTAGAACCGCGTGAAATTGGATTTAACAGTGAAATTTTCGTATTTAAACAAAACACGCACGATTTTTGACGTCATTTTTTTCAAAAAAACTTGAATTTCAGTACTGAAATATTTTTTTATACAGTTAAAAGTTATTAAGGTCGTGCACTCGAAACTTGAACTATAAGATGGGACGGTTAGGAAATTTTTTTGTAAAATGTCGGATTCAATATGGCGGTTCAAATCATAACAATTTCAAAATCTTGGAGTTTATTCGCTGAAAAACATGAAATAATATTTGAATCATTAAGATTACAAAATGGCGAATCCAAGATGGCGGACGTCGAAATCAATTTTCGTGATATCAGGATAAAAATGCTCTTATGGGGGTTTTCGAGGTCGCTGATTTTGAATCTGACATTATTTTCGCATAATTCGCCATAAGATGGCGGATCCAAGATAGCGGACAATGGAATTGAAATTTTGTGATTACCATATGAAAACATTCGTCAACGATTTTTCGGCGAATGATTTATTTTTATTTTCGTGTTTATTATCTTTTTGCCATCGAATACCTTTCGATGTTTCCCAATTCTCGTCACGAGGAGGTAGATAATAATGGAGAATCATTTGTTTTTTTGTTTTCTATAGTATTTTGTATTTTTGTTTTCTATAGTATTTTTATCTTTTTTTGTTTTCTATAGTATTTTGTAAATAAAAAGTGAAAAAAATACAAAATACTATAGAAAACAAAAAAAATTCAAAAACTATAGAAAACAAAAAATACAAAATACTATAGAAAACAAAAAATACAAATACTATAGAAAACAAAAAACACAAAATCTTGGATCCGCCATCTTGAATTATGCGAAAATAATGTCAGATTCAAAATCAGCGACCTCGAAAACCTCCATAAGAGCATTTTTATCCTGATATCACGAAAATTTGATTTCGACGTCCGCCATCTTGGATTCGCCATTTTGTAATACAAATTTCATCTTTTATCCAATTCATGATCAATTATCCATATAAAAGATAAAAATCTAATCTATTTTGATGATACTACTCTAATATTTTGATTTCAAATACTACTTCATGTTTTCCAGCGAAGAAATTCCCAGATTTTAATATTGTTATGATTTGAACCACCATATTGGATCTGACATGTTGCAAAAAAATTTCCTAACCGTCCCATTTTATAGTTCAAGTTTCGAGTGCACGATCTAAATAACTTTTAACTGTATAAAAAAATGTTTCAGTACTGAAATTCAAGTTTTTTGAAAAAAATGACGTCAAAAATCGTGCGTTTTTTGTTTAAATACGAAAATTTCACTGTTAAATGCAATTTCACGCGGTTCTAAGTGTCATATTCGGAAAGAGCAGACCCGAAAACCCCCTGGTAGGTACGTTTAGAATAATTTTAATTATTTTTATTCGAGTACTGTGCAAAATCATCGTGATTGCGATGCTGGTATCTGAGCATCAGTTGCGACGGTGTCGAGTTAATTACCGAGTAGTGCGTATTATTAATAATGTATTGTATTTTGCCTAAGCCCTCTTTTCTGGCGCGTCCATTAGCTTTGTTAACGAACTTTTCAGGAAACGATTTATTCTCTCGACCAATCCATTGGCCCATGGGGCAGCGACTGCCACTTTTCTATATTTGATATGTAACGATTCTACGAAATTCTCGAATTCTTGTGCCGTAAAAGCCGTACCGCGGTCCGTGATTATTTCTGTTGGATTACTGAAAATATCGAATACCGTACGCAGATTTTTGATTGTTTCATTCGCGCTCGTTGATTTCGTGGGGAAGAGCCACGTAAATCTTGTGAATGCGTCCACCATTACATTACTAAAATATATTTATAATTATCTGTTGTTTGTTGTAGTGGGCCGAAATGGTGGTCCGCGTGCAATGTTTCCATCGGCTTTTGTGGCAGTGCGGCCACGCTCATCTCACCTTCGAAACGATTAGGCGTGCTATTTGCCATAAGGCACGTTATACAATTTTCTACATAATCATACACTTTTTTCCGTATATTCGGGAACCAATATTGCTGTCTCAGTTCCTCAAATGTTTTGTTTGCGCCGCAGTGTGCCATGTCGTCGTGGTGCGCGCGCAACAAGTTAACGATTATCGACTCGGGAACTGCGAACTTTAAATCCTCATTTTCTTTCTTATATACTAAGCCGTCTATTAATGCGAAACGAGAATCATCTTCGAATTCCAGCCTTCCATTTACTTATTTCTTTGATAACCGGGTCTGACAGTTGTTTAAACTCGAGTTTCCTTTCAAGTGGAAGTTCGTTAACAGTCCCCACGCTTCTGCTCAATGCATCCACGTGCGGCATCTTTTTGCCCGGACGGTGTATAACTTCGAACTGATAATTTTGTAGTGTGAGAACCCTTCTCGCGACTCTCGGATTAAGACTTATTTTACTCGTAGCGTACACAATCGCATTACAGTCGTTATGACTTTAAATTTCAAACCGTATAAATACACGTAAAATCTCTCGACGGCTCTAACCACGGCGAGCATTTCCAATTCGAAACTGTGGTATCTACTTTCTGCGTTGTTAATAGGGCGGCTAAAATAGGCAACGGGAGCTCAGGACCCATCAGCCTGCTTCTGCAATAACATTGCACCGAGACTTTGCGCACACGCGTCAGTATATAACTCCGTTTCCGCCGCGGGGTTATATAAGCAAAGAACCGGGTAAGAAGCAAATTCTTTTTTTAATAATTCAAACGCGCTTTTACACGCGTCATCGAAAACGAAACTAACGGTCTTTTTCAATAAATTTTGTAGAGATTTGACCTTTGACGCAAAATCCTTTATGAAACGGCAAAAATAGTTAGCTAAACCTAAAAACCGTTGAATCTCGATTACCTTGGTAGGTTGTTTAAAGTTCGTAATAGCTTCCACATGCCGCTCGCTGAGTGTTACTCCCTCCCCCGATATTACGTACCCGAGAAATTCCACCGATCTTTTCAAAAAGTTACATTTAGCGAAATTCAATTCGAAACCGTATTGCTTCAATTTAATCAGGACTACTTCGAGGATTTCGAGGTTTTGTTTTACCGTAACTAATGGTATTAACACATCGTCAACGTAAAGTAAGATTTTATCTGCGCGAATAAGAGGTTGTAAAATTTGCACTAGCCGTTTTTGAAATTCGGCTGGCGATTCGCAATATCCGAACGGCAATCTTTTAAACTCGAATTGCCCATCGGGCGTTGCAAATGAAAAAAATTTTGTCGAATTCTCGTGTACGCGAATTTGATGAAAACTATCCTTCAAATCGAGCAATGTAAAGACTTTTCGACCGCTTAATCTCGCTAAGCATTCTTCAATAACTAGGAAAGAAAAATGCTGTTTCTCGACTCTCGCATTAAGGGGTCTGAGGTCTACGCACAATCTTATTTTTCTATTACGTTTTTTGACGGGAACTACCCGCGCGCCATATTCGGCTGTATTATATCTCTTTTGAGAAGGTCATCTATGATTTCGTGCATTTTCAGTCACCCTACGTATGCGAAACGGCGAGGTGCGAACGCGTATGTTGATGCGTCCTTCAAGCGTACTTCAACCGCATGACCGTTATTTATTGTTGATATTTGTTTATCGTTTACTTCTAATAACAATTTCTTAAGTTCGGCCTTCGCTTCGCGCTCAAAGTCTACATCGTAGTTATCTATTATTTCCTCCAAACCTTGCGAGGAATCCTCAGAAATACACAGGGGCAAAACCGTAAACCGTAAACAGGTTGGCTTCGTGATGTTTATCCTTACTCAATGGTTTATATATTAACGTAAGTTTTTCTTTTTCAAGGAATTCTCTTCCTAAGATGAAATCAGCCTCGAAAGTTGCGTTTTTTAATACGAAAAGTTCGACATGAAGTTTGAACCGGGTAGCAACTCGACTGTTAAATTTACTTCTATAGAACCGATTATATCTAAAACGTGGTTTGATAAATTTCTAAGGCTTCTCGTGGGTGGAGTCAAAACATATTCTGTCGCGATACAAAATTTCGAAAACAACGCGTACTTTATAAACGAAACTGGACTTCCGGTGTCCACTAAAGCTAATAATTTACAATTTCTTCCGCCGAAGCGACTTATCGTTATCAGCAGCAATCCGATAACCAGTTGACCCTTAGGCTCCTGGACGATCAGCACCTCCTCTACCGGGCTCACCTCCTCAGCCCTCACCATGGCTGCCGGCGGCGGCGTCGGGCGGGAAAACTGCGGCCTGGGCTCCTTCTTCGTGCACTCAAACTGTCTATGTCCTTTTCCCTTGCAGTAGAAACACACTGTTTCCTGCCAGTGATGAGATTCGGG
>JAJVSH010000133.1:570001-580846 GCA_021460005.1 Tetramorium alpestre
CATAACTGATGCATTGTCGCAAGCTAATCCAACAATATTTTTAATAGGAATATTATGTTTTTCCAAACTTTCTTTAAATGTTTTAAAGATTTTATTTGCGGAACCGTCAGTTGCATCTAAATTTAATAATTCTAATAATTGAGTTACAATTTTTTTATTGAAAGGTGACACGTATCGAACAAGAACACACATTAATTTTGTATCAGAAATATCTGTACTTTCGTCAATTAAAATNGAAAATTTAGTAGTTTTTAAATATTCAACAATTTTTTCAATTTCTCGTTTAGCAGTAATATTGTTAACAATATTTNCGCACTTATGTCGAGCTAGCGAAAGATCCTGCACAACTTCAGGTTTAATACAAATATCTTTTAATAAAGGAACTAAATGATCTACAATTTGAAAAGCTACGTTATGTTCTGCAAAGAAAGTTGACAATTTAATTTCTGCGCGTTTAACCTGATCTTTATGTGACAAATTATCTTTAAAAGAAATAGCCTCATAATTACAAGAATTTACTTTTTCGATGTGTCTGACCGTTTGTGAATGCTTAACTAAATCAGTTTTGCAACATCTAATAGTTTTATTGCATGCAGTACAAAGCGCTTTATTTTCTGCAGGATGGGGAGCTAACCATCCTTTAAAAATGCTTTCATCTAGCCAAGCATGCTGAAATTCTCTAATCCTACGTTTCTTAACAGTTCCTTTACTAACAGCATCCATAATAAATAAATAAATATTTACCTATCTAACTTACCTTACCTATCTAACCTCCTACGACAATCCCGCCAAAACTTACGCGCCCATACTAACCTACTAACATCGCACATCACTGTTGTGACGTCATTTTCGCCGCGCATGCGCGAAAAACCCGGCCCGAATCTCATCACTGTTTCCTGCTTGCACTGTGATCGTGGTTTCCTCCACAATTTCTGCAGCTCGATTGGTTTTTTGTTCCCGTGCCATTGGCTGTTGTTCGCTTCTTCTCGAACTCCGCGATTCCTCCCACGATATGGCGCATTGACTCGAGAAAAGTTTCCACGTTAGATGATCTCAAAGAGAGAGCGGTCGCCCTGAGGGGCGCTTGCATAATTCCTCCGATCAAGGTTTATAGTATCAGCGACTGGTAGCTCGAGCTGATACATAAGCGACAGTTTGTCGATAGCGTATTCGTCAAAGCTCTCTTTAAACTGATTCCACTTCCTCGCTTCAATCCTCTGCATCGCTTTGAAAAATGGCACTCTCCGATTAAAAATTCGTGTCATTTCTCGCCGAAGACTAACCCACGATTCTATAACAGGTCCTGACTGTATCTCGTACCATTTGCGAGCGGTTTTAACTAGCCGACTTGAAGCCGCTAATAGTGTGGCGCCATCCGTAGCAGCATGAATTTGCGCCACTCTGTCCACGCGATGCACCCACTGAGACACATTCTCTTGATCACTTCCGCCAAATTCCGGTATTTGTGTTGCGAGCCATTTGATTGAGTTTTCGGGCAGTCCTCCGCTCGGTGTTCTTGACAACAACAGCGATGTCTACATTGATGAAAAGCCAACCGTTCCTGGTTGTGGTGCATTTCCAACAAGAAGCGCGTTGACCGCTCCTGATCTCGTGGTCTCTGGTCATTTACCGACGCTTCCTTCACGGCCATCCAGGATTACGTCAATTGTATGAATTGTTCCTGTTGCCGTTTCATGAATTCTAGTTGCTGATTTTGCAGCTCTCTTTGTTGGCGGAGCATGTCCGTTACCGCCAGCAACGCCTACCGTAAATTCATTTCATCGTCATTATCGTCTCGTCTTCGTTTCTTCCCGCGGTGGAACGTTCTTCCATCTGGCCCGTTCCTCTGGAAATTCCATTCGCCTGCAGTAAATCTTCTACCGGTCCATGCCGTTCTAAGTGCGTCATAATCGAATCGATGAGTGTTGCTCTATCGTTTGATCCCGGAAGGTGATACTTGTATGCCTCTTCTCTCAATTGTTCGGTGGTCAATCTATCCAGCATACTTCGATCCATTCTTCAGCGAGTATTTACAAAAGCGCACGAGGCCACTCTAATTCGCGCGTTCCTTCGAGCACGCTTCGATCACGCGCGTTCCTTCGAGCACGCTTCGATCACGCGCGTTCCTTCGAGCACGTACCGTGTTCACTCGCTCCGCACTACAGGGCGAAAAACTCCATCCCCCTTTTTTACGTTTCTATATCGCGGCAAATTTTCACAATCAGCGGATGCCCAAAATCTCACTTCTTGATTATACGACAGGAATCTCGTATCTCATTTCCGAAACGTAAAGCCAGAGCCTCGATCCCACTTCTGAGTTGTAAGACAGGATGGATTATAACATCGATGTAACAGAAAGTATCTTTATTAAACACAATAGATGTCCGAGGTTTCTACACAAGCGTACGAGATGCGATAAAGACGGGAGATATTGTCCTACGCAATTCCATAAAGACACTGTTGTGAACAAGTGCCCGAGGATTCTACGCCGCGCAACGAGACGGTCACGAGCGCAGCGCGTGCAGCCGGATTAATCGTAACTATCGCGATTCCCACGAGATACGGTCTTGGAAATATGCCGTGCTTTCGGTATCGAGTTCCGAACGAGAGTGACGCACCTTTTCGCACGCGGGCGAATGGAGTCGCCGTGCACCATTCGCGGTTCGCGCGACACCTATTCCGGCACTCGCAACGCCGGTTATCGTATCCGTAGCACCACCTCTCTATGGTAAGATCAATGATCTTACAGTACTGACTTCTTCCGTTGTGCCGATCAATGGTGATACTGCACAAGCAAGGTCGACAATGCGACGGCCTTCAGGTTTGCGTTCTTGGATACGATTTGTATCCGGAAGGCTCTTTTCGATTACAAGATTGTAATCTTCGCAATCATCGACATGTTCGTACGTACTTACTTTGACTGGCTCCAAGCATTGATCTTCTTTCCTAGTATTGACTTCCAAATCCGTTGTGCCGATCAATGGTGATATTGATGTCGGACATTTCACGGATTCGTCGCTAGTACTAGGCAATTTGGACTCTTTTTCTTGCTGGAGTAACTGTCACCTGAAAAAATTAACAGAAATAGTCACATTTTCATGTTACAATAACATTTCAGTTTGAAATTAGAAATCGAATACGTACACATTATTAATAATAATAATACAAATAATACATGTAATCATCACAAAAGTTAAAATATCTCATAAGATCAGTCCTTTGTTTCTATTGTTATAAAATCAAATACAATTTTCATTATTTTTAAGTAGTATATAAATAGAAAAATGTATCAATATAGTTAACAACATATAATGATACAATCGCTTTTAGTGTTTCATGAATGAAGTAACCAGCACACGATTCACGCCTCTGATATTTATATAGCCAGAACACAAGAATGTGCTTTTAGCATTTAATTAGTAACAACCAGCACACGATTTATGTCTCTGGTGTTTATTAAAATTAACCAGACACGATTAACGCCTCTAGTATTTATAAAAATTAACCAGCACACGATTAACGTCTCTGGTTTTTATTAAAATTAACCAGCACACGATTAACGCCTCTTATAATATGAATAATTGTTTGTTGGATACTACCAGGATATGTACCGGCATCGTCTGTACCATTAAGATATGTACCGGCATCGTATGTACCACCAGGATATGTACCGGCATCGTCTGTACCACCAGGATATGTTCCGGCATCGTCTGTACCACCGGGATATGTGCCGGTAGCAACTGCACCGCCAACATATGTGCCGACATCATCTGTATCACCAGGATATATTCCGGCAACAAACGTTCCCGGTAAAAAATTTTTCATTATAAAAACATAAATATGCATAATTATGTATAAAATACGTTCATATACATTTTCTTCCTTTTGTATAATCTATATTCGCTGATAAATAATATGAAGGAGAATAAAAGTATTATTTTCGCATTATTTTTTTCTAAAAAAGAAATTTAACGCAATAAGAAAAAATTATCAATATGTAACTATATATAATCGCAATTATTACATTCAGATATGATTATATATAGGTAATTTTGTCTTATTACTCCAAATTCATTTTTTATAAAAAAATAATCCGAAAGTGATTATTTTTCTTCGTATTATTTTTCCTATATATGCGAATACAGATTATACGAAAGAAAGAAGATGTACATGGACATATTTCATACATAATTATACAAATTTATATACATATAAGGGGCAAAATTTGTCAACCGGGCCACCGGCCTGCCCATAATTGTTTTCATCGCAGAAAAACGATCTTGCGCCTAGAGGTAGCTATGGGTAAGAGCTATCGAAAGCCGTGTGCAACTTTGCGGAATTCAATATGGCGGAGCCAAAATGGCGCTTCAAAGTGCCAAAAATCTCTTCGTTCTCATAGAAACCTTGGATCTTCAGCTCATTCATGATTAAAACAGCTCGAAAATTACCTGTGTTAGAGTTAATAGTAGGTTGACCACGAATCAGTAGCTAGGTGATTGAAATTTGGGATGGTAATCCAATATGGAGGCCAGAAACTTCATTTACGCATCGCAAACTACTGATAATTGACCGGATCTACTTGAAAATGGTTGTGCGGGTGGTTCATGGACTGCATATGACAAATCCGATCCCAAAGAAGCAAAATCCAAAATGGCGATGATCGGAATCCAAAATAGTGATCCAATATGGCGGTCGATCCACTCCTTTACGCATTGTAAATCACTGAAAATTCAGCAGATCCGCTTAAAAATGATTGCGTGGATGATTTTGGGACTGCTCATCATAGATCCGACCTCAGTCAAGCCAAATCCAAAATGGCAGATCCAATATAGTGGCTGAACACTCCATTACGCACTACAAATCACTGAAAACCTGTCGGATCCTCTCGAAAATAGTCCTGTAGGAGTTTTTACGGCTTCTCATTGAGAATTCGGTCCCAAAGAAATCAAGTAGATATATTCATGATCTGATACGAAACAGATGGGACCCTAGATTTTGGCAGAAGAATCCAAGTTGAAGAACGGGTGAAAGGATTGGTTCCTTTGATATGTCGATTAATTTGCTCTCATCAATGTCCATTATGTAGTAATGATCTAGCAAAGTAAACTTGCATGTTATTGTGCTAACCCGTTCTCTCACGTATTCTAACACTATTGGGATTCACCGACTTCGTGGGACTGACCTTTTCCGTCCCATTCCTATATTACTATATCATTTGGTTCAAACATCATCTGACACCTACATTTCAAACCACATCTAATATCGAACGGTATCAGCTGTCATCTCCAATCAGAAAAGCTTTCTGCATTTTACAGGGTTAAGACTGTCTTTATATTTGAATAAAGCCTGCATTTCTTTTTTTATTTTTTTAATTTTTCTGAATTTTTTGTTTTTTTAATTATTTTTTTCATTTTTGTTTTTCTTTATTTTTTATTTTTGATTTTGTATTTTTTTTGTATTTTCCTCTATTTTTTCGATAAATCTCTTCACATTTCTTCTCCTTTACTCTTCCTGGTCTATTTAGCTTGAAAGTGAGAAAGTAGAGAAAATCCATCTCCTCAACAGAAACTCAATGAATTATGAACTCTATGAACAAAACACTCTTAAATTATGAACTATGAAATTATTGACCATCAATTATCAACTCTATGTACTTTTGACAATCTGATCAATATCAGAAAATGAATAAATTTTAGTTTGTAGATCTCCATTAGGTAGAATTACAAATGCATGCTTACTTGAAATGTATGGTATAGCTTTGGCTTCCGAGAATCGCTTTCGCAGATGTCTTTCAGCTTTCCTGTGCATCTTTTCGGAGTAGAAGAATATATCTTATGGAAATATTTCTTAGCCCATTGAAACAGAGATATTGCAGAGAGATATTGCATTCGTAATTGGCTGGGTAGAAGGAGCTTTTAAACTTGCTCTGGTGGCTGCTCGTTTAAAAATAGCTCCCCCCTATTCCGTCATAAGCGTATTTCCCATGAGCAGTAGCATGGAAATGCCACTCAGCAGGCACTCCATGATCATTAGTATGATTCAATAGGTTGGCAATTTGAAAGCGATTTTTGAAGTGTTGTTTAGCCCCATCAGAAAAATAGATCACACGTTGTACATTAATATTCTTCTTGATTTCGTTCATTAATAACCCTTGGATAACATAAACAGATGTAGTATCATGTTTAGTACAATCAGAAAGGAACACAAGGCTTTGATGTTTGATCTCTTCTCCTTCTCGGTAATAATAAATCGCAGACATCACCGTACATTGGTCGTTATTATAATGAAAACCTTGCGAAGCATTCTGTACCACATACGCATAGTTTTCGGAGAAATCGAATAAAACTAGAACTTCGCCAGTTTGCAAGTTCTGTCTCCTATGTTCGAGATACGTTGACTGTTGCTTGGCGATGAATGAATGAATATTCAAAGTCCTTAGTTCCTCACATAATTTTTCAACAAAATCCTCAGCTGCAAGCATTTCTGTAATAATGTTCGATCGATCAGTAGAAGTCCACTGGCTGCATAGGACATTTTCGATACAATTTGTATCCAAACAATTACGCAATAGTTGTAATAGGATATTTGTGCCAGGACATTCCTCACACTGATTCAAGTGGCAAGAAGGAGATGGTTTCTGACACATCATTAACTTCAAGCAGTCTTTGTAGTTTCTCACAGAGTATGAGACGATTTTGTCAAAGTTTCGATGTTTATAGCATTCAATTTCAATTTGGGATTCTCGTAAAGAGTGCAAACGCAAACGAAATGAGTTCCTGCCGATCCAGCGAATACGCAATTCTTAGGACGCAGCTTAGTGAAAGCACTAATACTAATAAGATGTTGAGGATGTTCTTCCATAAACTTTTCATGTAACTCTCTTAGACCGGATAATAATAATCGTTTCTGCACCAATTCCCTTTTATCTCCCATTTTTATTGAAACAACATCTTTCTTCCCAGGCATTATTCTCCCATACAAATAATTGTTAAAGAAATCAATCACTCTTGAGATTGTTTCTTGCGGTAGCTTTTTTCCACTCATCGATGTTGTTGTAGCTAGAACACCTCTCATTTCTCTCAGTTCTTTAGCTTTTTGGCCATACGTCTCAATGCTCCAAACTCTCTAGCAACTTGACGAATGCTCCATGAAGATGGAGCAATAGTAAAGATACGCAATCTCATAGAGTCATTGCTCGGTAGATTTGAATATGCCTCTTTTAGCTCAGGCAATAGCTGTTCTAGTTGTTGTAATTTTGATGACTGTTCATCTTCAAAAGATACTGATTGTGAGCTTGTGTCGAAAGTAGAATCATCATCAATCTCTTCCTGCTTCTTTCTACACGCCGAACAGATTCTCGCGTTCTTCGGAAGGTCAGGAAATTTCTCTCGGAAAATCTTCGAAACGGGACGCAAATCCTTATCCACATGACCTTTTTTCCCTGTTTTCCTAGGGGAATTAGTAGGGGTTGCAACATCTGTAAGTCATTACGAAATTTTTCATCCAATTTAGAAGGAAACCATGAAAGAAAATACGTTGAAATTCTTTGAACGATGACAAAGTGTATGCAAACCTGATCAAAAGTGGAAAAGGATAATTTATGAGAACAATCGAAAAGAATAAGCGATGTGTATCAAACGTTCAGAAAAGCAATATTTTTCTGACTAGGCCATACAAAATACATGTAAAAAATACAAAACAGAAGTGATGAAATATCAACAATAATGATCTCAAACAAGAAATTTGTATTTTATGAATTTCATAAGATGAGAAAATACGCAGCTGAAAAATTATGTCTTCCAAATTGATAAGGTTTAATCCGGCAATATCGATGGATCTCAATAATCACTTATTATCACTTAATAAACTATCATATTTAATTAACCATTTTTTATTAATTAATAAATAATCATATTTAATTAACCATTATCCATCGTACTTCTTTTATTAGTATTCGGATAATACTTTGCAATCGGAACAATCTGCAATCTTGAAACCAAACGTCAACTGTAATCTTACAATGGCTTCAGTTGAAGCCATTGATGATACATTAATCATTTCATCTATCAATATTTTACATTGCAAGGACTTATTGTATTATTCTTTCCCCTACATTGATCGGATTGTCAATTTTCTTCTCCACAAATTCCGACTAAAATTTTCACTCGGAGATTTTTGGGGCCGCTCATATAACAAATCCGATATCAATTCTTTCAAAGTTCGAAACGGAGAAAACGAGATGATGGAAGACTTCGATGATTATTAAGAAACACAGTGTATAAGGCTTTTTTCCTAGGTGTCAAATCCACTTTTATGAAATCAAATCCAGTTTCATAGAAGTCGAATTTTAAGTGGATCTGCTGAATTTTCAGTGATTTACAATGCGTAAAGGAGTGGATCGACCGCCATATTGGATCACCATTTTGGATTTCGATCATCGCCATTTTGGATTTTGCTTCTTTGGGATCGGATTTGTCATATGCAGTCCATGAACCACCCGCACAACCATTTTCAAGTAGATCCGGTCAATTNTCAGTAGTTTGCGATGCGTAAATGAAGTTTCTGGCCTCCATATTGGACCATCCCAAATTTCAATCACCCAGCTACTGATTCGTGGTCAACCTACTATTAACTCTAACACAGGTCACTTTCGAACTGTTTTAATCATGAATGAGCTGAAGATCCAAGGTTTCTATGAGAACGAAGAGATTTTTGGCACTTTGAAGCGCCATTTTGGCTCCGCCATATTGAATTCCGCAAAGTTGCACACGGCTTTCGATAGCTCTTACCCATAGCTACCTCTAGGCGCAAGGTCGTTTTTCTGCGATGAAAACAATTATGGGCAGGCCGGTGGCCCGATTGACAAATTTTGCCCCATATATATATATATATTACATATGTTTATTTTTTCACATGAATAATTTTTTATTGACTCCAGCAGGATATATGCCGGCACCGTCTGCATCGCCAGGATATGTGCCAGCACCGTCTGCACCGCCAGGATATGTTCCGGCAACTACGTTAGAATACATGCCAGGCTTTTAACCACATCGGACGTATTTTGTAATGATATTATATAACATTATATAACATTGATATTGTAACCATAAAATATATAATACGTATATATATTTTTCTCATTCTTTTATTTTATATATGAGAATAAATTTAAAAAATTTGTATTGATTTATATTTTTCTTATCTCCCTTATTCTCTATTTCCTTTCCTCTTTCTTCTCTTTCTCTTTTTATTTTAATGCGACTGTAAAATATAAATAAAAGTTTGATAAATGTTCAATCAACATAATTTTATTTATATATATCTATATTATATATATCTAAATCTTCGATGTTTTTTAAATTTGCAATTGACATTTCCTTTTTTACGAGAAACAACTTACACGGCAACTTGCGACGATCTGAAATACACCTATCTGTATTTTTCACATCTATTTTCCAATGTCTTGCATAACATCTGTTCTTGTAACAGACTGCAATTCAGAATTTACTTTTTCTTTCTATTGATGTTTAAAAGTGACAACGATGGCAGAAAATCATTTGGCCTTGATCGAATTCCTTGTCTTACGCGCCATCGACCGCGCTATCGATCGCGCCATCGATCGCGTTGCGAATAATAGCGGAACTAAATTTGCTGTTTTCCTTACTCTGTAATACCAAAATCTGAGGCCTATGTGACTCGAAATTATTGTTTCCTTGCCATTTTTTTTGTCTTTATAGAATTAAAAAACTTTTTCACAGAATTCAAGTAAACATTCCAAAAAAGGATGGATGATAGTTGTTTTATGCCTAAAACTTATTAAATTTTTATACGAAGCTGTTGCATTCACATGTCAGCAATTCTAACCATAATGTTGTAGGTAAATAATCATGTTTTTATAACTTTTCTCTCCTTTTCAGCGTAAAATCTATCATCCCTACTTTATTTTAGTGTGTACTTTAATTCTGTAAAAGGATTTTTCATTCTGTAAAGCCAAAAAAATTTAGCAAGAAAACAATAATTATATTATTGTTTCCTTGTGTACGCGCGTCGAGCTAGCCCGCGTACGCGAGAAATACACGGCGGAGTGAGAGAAGAAGGAGTTATCGCCTTTGATATGAGCGAGAAATGGAATGATCGAAAGGAAGCACAACACGAATCACACGTAAAAGAAATAAGGCGGCAAGTCAGTAACAAAATACTACAAACAATGTATTTTCAGTTTGTGGTCAACATTATTACAGCAAAAAATAGAAGCGCGAAAGCCCGGACAAGCAAGCCGAGATAGCGAATTCCGCGTATGTTGCGAGTCGAACGTTTCAAAAAAAAGCGAGCGAGGTGCTCAGGCGCGAAGCGTAGCCTGGTCTTTCCGAACGACGATTAGACGGTTTTCGACGAAAGACGACCCGCTGATTTCTAGGAATCACGCGGGCGTTTCACCGCTATTGGCTCGTCAATTCGAAGAACGTATGATTTTCACGTGTCTCGGCTCTGCATGTTTTTGGGAAGTCGACGCTCGTGACAATACAAAATTGTTAGCATTCGGCGAGCATTGGAATCTATCCGAAGATTCTAGAATGTGAACGTTCTCGAAAGCAAGATCGAATTATAACAACTTGACGCAATTCTGAACATACCGCCCGCCTCGCCCTTAACGTAAGGCGAATGATTTGGCAGGAGAGATTCGACGATTGATTTTACGGGGAAACAAGAGCATACCCCTTACAATGCTACCAGAATATGGAAGTTCTTGGATACGCAAGATTTCTGTCTATCCGCTATTATATACAGACGAAAGTTATTATCCGAGTGAAGAAACAGATCTGTATGTACATTATAGTAATTAGT
>JAJVSH010000134.1:0-18787 GCA_021460005.1 Tetramorium alpestre
TATACATTATATATTATATACATATGTATTATATTATACATTTCCAAATAATTAAGATTAATTTTTATGTTATAAATCAAATCGACAAAAATCTAAAATAAAAAAATATATAATTTTATCTTTTTATTTGCGAAAACTTAATTTCCGAAAGATCGATATTCATTGTTTCAACTTTAAAAGTTACGGATTCATCAATCAAAAGAGCTTAGAGCCGATAATTAAATGTTCGTGTCAATGAAATTTAATTTTATTTATAATAAAATTTATTTCATTTACATTAAATTTCAGTGACATGTAACACTTACAATTAGTTACGGCTCTAAGTCCCTTTTTATTTGATAAACTTTTTAATCATTTAAGCCTCTTGTCAATTATTACGGATTTATGTTTATATAATTGATTTAAATAAATAAATGTTTTAACGTATTTTGCATTTCCACATAATCAGTAACAATATTCTATGAACACGAATACTATAGCGCACAATACTTATCATATATCCTTACGACATTATAATAAACAACTAAGGATGCAATAGGAACACTTGCTGCATATTAAACCGTTACCGAGTTTACGGTACACGAAGTCTAGGCAATCGATCTGTTGAAGGGCAACGAATCGTGCAAACGCGATTTCATGCGAATCGAACTCCGAAACTACCTGTCACGTTTCGCCCAGAGAAATTCGCATCTTCTCCTCACTGTTCGTCGTTCACGAAACAAGAAAAATTTTAAAGCCAATCTCCGCTAAATACTCGGCTGACAAATACTTAGTTCTGGCTTTTAATTGTGATCAACGATTATTCTTATTAAGCTACATATCTAAATACCTTTGCACACTGAAAAAAAAAAATTTGTTGAAAAACGCAAAATATTACAACGATAAAATATTATGTGAATGAACTATACTTTTCTTAGTGCAACTAAAAAATTGTTGAATCAACCATTGGGAAACAACTATACAAATTTAGTTCGTATAAACGATTTTTTTTCTCAGTGCAGAAAGTAACCGCAATGAGTGGTAAACAAAATGAATTGTAGCCAAAGCGCGCTAACCAATTACGTTCACTGAATTAAAATAAAGTATATGACAGAAATGTTGGCAGCATTGTTATAAAGCGTCCAAAGACGTACAAATTACAATGCGGCTTTCCGAGGCGTTTATTAACGGCGTGGCGTGAGCACCTTCCCACTTACGCGCAGGCAGCCGTAAAGTTCCGGCGACCGGCGGAGGGGTGAGGAAGTTAACGCAAATTTTCCACCTTAACGTTTGTCTTAAGAAGCACCTTGCGTTTCTTTCGTCGCGAAGGTACTACCGCGCCATCGAATAAATTTCAAAATGCCGCGGTAGAAAGTATAGACGCGAACTCCCCCGCGCCGTAACGGTAATACTATCTCGGAATATACGAGGCAAAGCAGAACGTGAATTTTACCGCCGAGCTTTACCTTAAAGCTTTCTTATATTTCTTTCCGTAGAGTAAAAAACATCAAGGAAACGGAGGGGGAGGAGGAAGAGGAAACAGGCAAGACGGACAGAGAGCAAAATACAAAAAGGGAAAAGGGAGGAGAGAAGGGGAGAACATTGACGAAGTAATAGCTACAGACCTCGTATCCGTGTACCATCCCGCCCTCGATATACACGTTTCGAGCCACCAGAGTAATCGATCTGTCGGACGATACTCGTGCCAATGAATCGCTCGAGCGCGATTTCACGCGAAACGAGCTCCGAGACCACCCATCACTTCCCGACAGAGAAGGGAACCTTCGACCGTGCAGGTCACCTTCGGTGAAGGATGGTCCGTTCGATCGCGATAAAATGATCCCTCCACCCAGCTTTTGGCCGATTTAACAAATCGTCCCGGTCCAACGCGAGACCTTGCTACGGGCTTCTGGCTCTCTCGCCTCTTCGTTCCTCTTCTCGCCGAGAAAATGAAAGAAAAGAAAGGAAACCTAGTCTCCTCGAGGGGCTGCTAAGTTTCGACTGTGTACATCATAGAGAGTGAACCGACGCGAATTTTGAACAGGCATTCGTACACCTTTTGCCATTTGCACATTACACCGCGGCAGTAATCGGTCTTGATTTCGTAAGTGTCGTTATCGCATAATTTACGATCTAAAGAAACACACTAAAAATAGAATTCTGGTTGAAAGCGGACCAATCAGAAAATCTTGTAGGATTAATCAAATATTCTGGTTATTATGATAGAACTTAATACTTTATAACTTATAATAACCAGAATTTCGTATTTGAATAACTTCAAGTATCTGTAATAATAAGTTAATAGGTGCGATTTGGATACCCTTTATAAACAATTTAAAATACAATAAGCGATGTTGTAATAACAAACTTTTTATCTAATTTATAACTCAATTTCATTAAAAAAATTAGAATTTTAACAATTTTTGCAAAAATATTGACAACGAATGTCACAATTTTATTGAGGCTTACATATGACAATACACTGAAAAAAAATTGTAGGATTGATCAAATATTCTGGTTGTTATAATAGAACTCAATACTTTATAACTTACAATAACCAGAATATTTGATCAATCTCACAAGATTTTCTGATCCGTCTGTTTTCAACCAGAATTTTTTTTCAGTGCATCAATGTAGACCTGCGAACCTTTTTTTATCCGCGCAAGATATATATCGTATTCGAGACAGAGCTCTCGATTAGAGAAAATTTACATTTTTCAACACCAACAGCTCAGTAAACAACGCTCAATCGGTTCTTCCAGATTATTACCTCGGCAAAAAATGGACGGTAAGTCTCTGAGAAACGACGGCCATACCATGCGGGCGAAAATGTAATAAAGGAGAAGACACTCGAAAGAAATAAATCTTCGATCTTTCCCTTTCACGACACTCGATCCTCTTTTCCGTAATAAAAAAAAGCAGAAGAAGGACGCGCAATGGTCACGTTTGAATATGAAATACTCGTAAAAATTCTTCCCCGAGGAAGCTTGAATTGATATCACCGAAATTTTAAAATCGGTTATTTCTTTTATATGTTTTATATGTTTATTTGTTGCGTGAGCAGGAGAAAGTTTTGGTGAGGCCCTCTGAGAGAGAAAAGCATTTGAAAAGTTCAGAATGTACAATTAGCAGAGAGAAACTGCAGTACTTTTAAACATGTTGAGTTAATATTGAATGACATATTTTCTTCGCTTGTGATACATGAAAGGACTGAAATAATATAATAAGCGACGAGTAAAATATCTAAATAATTTTTGTCACATATCTCTTCAAAATAAAAGTATTTTAAAATACATAGTAATATTCAAATTACGTTGCGTATCTTGCAGATAATTGAGACAAGTTTTTACCTTACAAACATTCCAGCTTTTGTCAAAGTGAATATCATGATATCTTCATATTGCGGATATCCAGTTGCTCATACGGATATCATATAACGATGTGCTATTAGTAATGCATCCTGCACTGATTCTTATCGCATAATACAGTTATATCACGCATAATATCTAGCTATAATTCATACGTGTAATAAAATAAGTTACTTGATAAAGCACGTTATCATTACACGTTATCACGTATAATACATATTTATGATAAAATAACTATTTAAAACAGTTATTTAAAAAAGAGTTGTGATTGATAAAGTTAATCATTGTATTTCCATTTTCTAGCGCTATTTAAAACTTGTTGTATGCATATATCTTGACTAAATACACAGTATTATAGTAATTAAGGGAGAAAGCGAGATTATCTACCCTCTTTTATTTCGAAGGCACTAGGATAACTACCAGAGAAAAGATAGTCCACTTTTACGCGCATTTTTATACTCTCCGTCGTCTTCGGTTAAAATTTCGGTTAAGAATCTATTTAACCAAAGAAATTAAAAAAATATTCTTATCTTGCCCAATCTATAATAGCGCTACATCTACTCGTATTATCATGATAAGATAAAATTTGATCATTTTAAAGTAGTGAGAGATCTTTATATGAAAAATTTCACGAAATTTTACGAAATGAAAGCTTGCTTTGCATTAAAAATTTTTTTATTTAAAAATCAATTTTATAAATTCTTTATTTATAAGAAAGAGAAAATTAATGTATTGATTAAATATATGTATACAATTTTAATCTTTATATTAATTACAGTTTGACAACAAAAATTTGCTTGCAACAGTAAAACATTTTATATAACAATTTTATATAACAATTAAGATAATCGGCTATACAATTATTATTTTTACATCTTTTCTCCAAGTTTATTTTACATATTATATCATAATTCAAAATAAATAATTAGTTATATCACAACGTCGGTTTTTTTCATGTTTGGCAAACAACGGCGCACAACTATAATCATAATGTATCTTATCTCGGACTCGCTTAACCATTATAACTAGAGGTAATATCGTTAGTAGGCAACGCTTGCGGATATACAAAGAAGTTCTCGAAAGACGTAGAAACGAAAAGAAGAAAACGCCAAGTTTCCAAGTACCCATTAGCTTCTACTACACTTGGCATTTAACCCTTCGATGTAATCGACCATTGAAGACGCCGATTTATATCTCGTTATGTTCCACCACGGGCGGGGAACACCCTTTGTTCGGCCCATGGGAAAAGTGGCCGCCTAAGATACATTTTGCGCTCCCTAATCTGCGTACTACGGGACCTTTCTTATCTCCTTGGTCCTTTTCTACGTTTCCTCATTCCGCTTTCTTGCGGTCTTTGGCCGTCTTACTCTTATTCCGCGTCTTTCTGTTCCACGAAAGGCCGTTTCCCAAAAGGATCGTCGAGAGACTCGAGGAATCCGCCTTTCGTTCCATAGCGAGAGAAACAAACGAAACTCGGGGAAATCGTCTTTGCTACAGCATCGCGCCCTACCCCCTCGTCTACCGTCTCTATGCGGCGAATTCGTTTTCCGCGGGGATGAAAGAGAAGCTCCGAGACGACCAGTAGCTCCGAAACGAGAAAATTTCTTTACAAATATATGTCTTTTGGGCTTACTTTCTATCTATGAAATAAATAGAATCTTTCGTGTTATATAAGTGTAACGAGAAGATATACTTTTCCCTGATATACACACATAGAGCACGATGCGCCGTCATTTAATGTAAAATAAATATATAAATATGTATGTATGTATGTATACGTAAGTCCATAGAAATGGATAATAGTGAACACAATATTTATCGAAAGTACACATAATAAATAAAAATTGTTTGATAAAGTAGCATATCGTAAGATATATATTTTACAATTTCAATTTTATATAAGCATTTGTTAATAAATATTAATATTTACTAATTTATACATATATATATTTTTATCTACGTATATGTATAATAAAATTCAAATTATAAGATATATTTTATTGAACAATATGAGATTTCATAATATAATTCCTGCTCATTATGTATATTTTTGTTAAATATTGCATTCAATTATTCATTTTCATAAAATTAATTTGATTCCTTCAATGAATTATACGGCATTTCCTGCCGTTTCATTTTCCTTCCTCGCTGCAACTAGAATACCGTGAAATACACTGCATTTCGGGCAGCGGTAACGACGACGGCAGTCGTGAATGAAGAGAGAGAAGAAAAGGCGCCCTTGTTTATACGACTACGAGCCACGACGTTCGCCCTCGAAGAAAACTCGATATCCTTCCACGCCTCGATTCCGATCTCCTTTGACCGTTCGCTTTTACGTACGTACGACTTCCGTGCGGACGGCCTCACTGCAAACGAGTTTTCGAGTTCCTCCCTTGTGGGTAAAGGGGATCGAGAAATTCCACAGGTTGTCCCTTCTACGGCAAATGCCTGTGTTTGTTCCTTTCGTTTGGTCCGGCGCTTATCGGCCGTATCGCTGGCTCGGGGCAATGCTTGTTCGAGAAGATCAAGAAACCGGTCATACGCTCGCGAAAATCCCATTTTCTCGACCGGCTCTTTGAATCTGAGCTTAGTGAACCGTGAAGCTCTTCCAGCCTTCTGTATTTAAGGCCATTACGGCCGTTGACCCGGCAGCTTAATTTGGCCGTCAGCTGAATCGCTGTACGCGCGCGTCTTTTCTTTTCACGACTTTACGACTTTTACGTTACGTTACGTAAAGCCCCGCTCGTGGTAAACGTTTGTGGTATGTTCTACTTATTGTTGCGCGGCGGAATACTTTGTGGAGACACGGAAATTGATTCGCGCGCGACCTTTACTTCTGCGACATATTATACAGGGTTAAGAAAAGACCGTCTAGTATACAGCGTTATTCCTTATGAAAAATTTAGTCGAAAAGTCCTAAATCATTTTTTTTCTATTACGCTTAAGGATGTTAACACTAACATTGTTACATTGAAAGTACCGTAGAACTTTTAAAGATTGTTTCCATTTGTTATCTGAACACGTGATTAAAACCTGAAGCTGATTCTCTAACTAGTTCACGAGTTATTGTATGTACTTCTAATCTTAAAGGATTTTACTCTTATATTGACCTCAAGAGGGTTCCTCTGAAATCAAGAGAAAAATAAACAAGAGTATTTAAGATAGAAAAAAATATTTATCACTTTATTGAAAGAGGAATATGTTTGCTGTAAAACAGTGAGCTTAGAATATGAGATTATAGGAAAAATCACTTTAAACGTAAAATACTTTTTTTTTGAGTGCATGATATAAGCACGTTCAATGCATATTTAAATCCTTAAAAGCATAGAATTTTATCAGTTTCATGTTAAAGTTACTTTTGGCTAGGATTGTATAGTCAAAACATTTTTAATAAATTTAAACGGTAATTATTTTGTAAAATTTTAAACGGTAATTATTTTGTAAAAACAATCCAATAGATATCATCTCTTAGCCAGAAGAACATTAGTGAGCCACGCGTCTGGTAGTGTGCGTGAGCGATTTGTTGTTCGCCAAATTCGCCACGCATACTATTAAACGCGGCTCATTGACGTACACTCGGCTAAAGGACAATGCCGATTGGATTGTCTTTAAAAAATAATTACCGCTTTATTAAGCTTAATAGAAAAAAATGTAAAAAAGTAAATGAAAAAAATCAAGACTTTTCGACTCAATTCTTCATAAGGAATAACGCTATGTACTTAGTGGGCGGTCTTTTCTCAACACCCTGTACATACTTAAGAAATTTCTATTTCGACGCGACGTCTTTAGAAATAACGTGTCGCGCGTGTCTTTGTTAAATTCTCAATATTGCAACATAGAACCGCGTATTTATTCAACCCCGTTGAAATTGTCGGAGAGAAGGAAAAGAGACGAGTCATCTCCCATAGAATACTAGGTAGGTGCCCCGAAGAATTGGTTAAATGCGCGCGGGCTTTATTCAGTGAATTCTTGCGGCAACCACAGTACGGTCTCGTATACATATGTATTCGCGCGCGGCTCAGCTCAATTCGGCTCGGCCGTTTCTAGAAGCGCGTTAAGTGCACGTAAGCAAATGCTTCCCCCATCTCGGGAACGTCGTAAGGTTTACGTTTCGGCTCCTCCGTTTGCATTCCGCCGCGCGGCTGAATATTCCACGAAAGAACCCACCCCAATCTACCGTCCTGCTCGGCACTCGCCCGCTCCACGTCGCGCCCCGGACGTCCCTGGAAACCGCCAAGAAGAGCGGATCTTCAGAGACGTTTGAGAGGCCGACGCCGCGGCGTGGGGTTGGGCGCGTGCATAATTCAGTGGTAATGTCGTGAGTACGCTCCGACCGACGCGCCGGCGGCGGCGGCGGCGGCGGCGCGGTGCCTCGCGTTGCGTACGCTCGGCCGAGTTCCGCTCCGGGACTTGTCGTTATTATCGCTATTTATCCCGCTCACTCGGTCGATGGCGCTTTTATGGCGGTTGTCTCCGCCGTTAGCAAAACATTTCGTCGGCGATAACGATCGGGCAGCCATGCAAAACGTCAGAGACGAGCGATTCATTCAAGTATAGATCGCGTGCGTCGACGTTTCGAGAGACGACATAAACACGATTACCGTCAAGGGGCGATTCGAGAAGGCAGAATTATACTCGCATTCATAGATCTCTCTTGATAAGGACTTCTTATTGGGCTAAACGGATTTAGATTTTCTTTGAGCAAATAAGGAGTCTTATTGATTTCCTTGTCTCAGGAGAAGTGGAGAGCTATCTTGAGGCGTGAAAGGCGATTTTATAACCTGCTAAAATGTCAATTGGAATAGTATTAGTGATTGCATCTTTGTTACATACTTATATGTGAATAATTATTATAACGATTTTTTGAATGATTCACTGAAAAAAAATTCTGGTTAAAAACGGACGAATCAGAAAATCTTGTAGGATTGATCAAATATTTTGGTTATTATAATAGGAATTCTAGTTATTATAAGTTATAAAGTATTGAGTTCTATTATTACAAGATTATTACTAATCTATTATTGCAAGATTTTTCTGATTCGTCCGTTTGTTCGGACGTTGAATTTGAAGATGTAGACTCGTAGAAAATGCAGATTTTTGACTACCAAAACGATACATTCGTAGTTGGAAAATAAGATCTGATTATGAAACAGAAGAAAATCTTGATAAAAAAATCCTTCAATAAGGCTTCCTTATCCTTAAAATAAGGACTGTTTACGGGCGATAGTCTATTCATCAATCGTGGCGTGTTGTAGTTTTCCATTTTGTTAAAAGAGGAAGAAATTCGGGAAAAATTGATGTACATAAATATATGGGTATTGCGTAATTGATCGCAATTGATGTGGGTTGTATTCGAATTTTAGTTCTGATGAAAAACAATGTAGGTACAGAGTCGAGGGATAGCAAACAAGAGGTCGACAAAAGAGCCAGGATGGCTAGGTGACTTGTCTCCTAAATAAGAGACCGGATCCCGGGTGGAGAGAGAGAGGTGCTCGATGGGAAATAGAAAGCTACTACTGGCAAGCCGATAGCCGAACGAGTTTGTGAAGCGGGCTCGTAGCGGACCATTGAGATGCAGCCCGATGTGAATCGTTAATTTAAGAGGAGAGAACTAGTTTGACTTAAATATTGACTCGACTGAGTTAACGCGGGGACTGGCTTAGAGGCGGTACGGTCGCGTATGTACTTAGCCTTGCATGGGCGAGACTCGACCGTGCAAAGAGGAACCGCTGCCGTGCGCGAGAGAAAACGAGCGAGGAAAGCTGAAACAGGGGGAGCGAGACAGCCGGCGACATGTATAACTTGAAGAGAGAGAAAACCATCGGCGGAGAGAGGCACGATGGAAATAGAAGATGTTGCGAGCACGCTGTCGGAGACACGTAAAGTAAAACCCGTATCTGCAGTCTGACAGGCCGACTACACTGCAAACATTTAGCTGCCAAAGCCGCCTCGAGGAGACTTTCATATTGTTGTTACTACTTAACCGCTACTTGTTACCGTTACTTACGGCTCCGTAGCTTCGTTAGCACGCGGAGGACTGTTTCTCCAATTAAAGCATGCGAACGTGCAACTGTTGGCAAAATGTGAAAATTACGTTAACATAAAGAAAACGATGAAATATATTTCGTCGGTCTATTTTTCTCCGTGTGTCAGCGTGTCGCGAGTCTCTCGTTACGTGTCGAATAAAAATTTATGTCGAATGTTATTAGAGCTCGGATGTCATAAGTACGGTGACTTTATTTCTTTGAGAAAAATAAAGAACACCGCCATCTACTCTTCTTCCACAAACAAGTGGAATGTAAATTTATTATTATCACTAATATTTTTCACTGAAGATATTTATATGAAAAAAAGTAAATTTTTGTAAACTAATACAATTATATATATATAAAGGAAACACCTCTTTATTTAAACATTACACAAAATATACAAAGGTGATAAAGACTGAATATAGGATTTTTCAGAAATACTGGACAAAAGTGGGTTTTTAACAAAAAAAAAAAACTAAATCTAAAGGACACATACCTAAAATAAAGGACTTTGTGCTTTGTAATATAGGACGGATGGTCACCGTTGTCATAAGTCAAAACATAAAGTACAAAAAAAATACTCTGAAATTCCCATCTCGTTATTACGAAAGTTTCTAATAAAGAAATGCTATGTAATGCAGAGTTAATTTGTCATATTGTCATATCATTAAATTAAATGAGGTTAAATCAAATTAATTATTCTGAACAAAGATAGTAATAATATCATATAATAAAGTGACACAACAGAAAGTTAGGAACACGGGAGAATCAGAGCGACGAAATAACGGTAGCCACACACTTGTATGAATATTCGAACGAGCTCAGATATGTTCTGTCATGCAGAGGAGTAGAGAGGCACGGGGGGGATACGATTAGCACATTGCATCGCCACTCACAAGAGGGAACCGTCGGAAATGTCCCTCACCGAATTCAATGAGCTTTGGATATATGTTGTAGAACATCAAAAGATATTAGACTCCTATTTTTTTAGCTGCGTATCTCAACGTTTACGAAGGGTTGAAACAACCCTTCGAAAGTAACGGATTTTTTTGTTTTTTACGAATATCTTTGAAAATATGAAGTGTATGAAAAAATGTCTTATACAAAAGTTTTACAGTATTTTATATTCTTTACAACTGTATATTCATATTTTTCAAAAATGTCATTTATTTTCGAGGGGTTGTTTCAACTCCTAAACGTTGAGATACGCAGTTATAATATAATAATTAAAGTTCCTATACTTAATAATATATTGTTTTGTGCCATAATATAGCAAAGAAATTAATTTGTTTAAATTTGGATTTATATTTTGATGATTCTTATCATCCGAATGGATTTGATTACTCCGTATACTAGTTCTTAGTATTTCGTACCCTGGATAATGGGAGCCAAAACAACTTTTCATCTTTTTATAAAAAAATATATCTTCGTTATTTTTTTTTAGTTTTTATGAGTACTGATTAAAAGTTGATTAGTCAAGGCATATGAAACGCCAAAAGTATAATAAAACTATTGTTATCTAATATGTTTTTTTTTTACTTTTTTCCTAAGTGGCTCTGATTCCCTCGTACCCTAAAGTTCATAATAACGACTACACAACAACACACAATTACCTCGAATCTCTACAATTCTTAGAATATCAGAGACTAATCTGCACATCTAATGAATCGCTGTGCCATCTGCTCGCTTAGAATCATCCTAGAACGTCTCCCAAGAGGAGCCGCAGGGTTATATATGTGTAATTGCACGCCGCAATAACGCACGCGGTACGAGGTCTGCGGCGCGGCTTATTCTAATAATCGCACCCGTTTGAAATTAAAGTCCGGGTTTGTAATTAATGTCACGTCGCGCGGTCACGGACGGCGGGATATATATACAGATAATCGCCATAAAATTACGGTAAGTTTACGCAAGAACGACGTGGAGGGGGAAGATGCCAAAGGACGGCGAGACGTACGAGGCGGAAGGGCCTCGCGCCGAATGACCAAGGCCGCGGGGACGGAGGCGGGGACGGAGGCTCTGAATTTAATAAGGCGTAATGCCGGCGCGCCATTCTTTCGCGTTCGCCTTCTGCCGTGGATAACGTGCGCCCGCCTTCCCTGCTGCAGTCGTTCCCTCGCGACTTTACGGCATGGAAATTTCGCGTGGATGAGGGACCCGTTGCTCTCTCCAGCTCTCTGGAACAAACGCGTGACCCAATTCGACGTACGAGCCGGGAATTACCTACATGGTGCGAAGTAATTCGTGAAACGATGTAGAAACGACAATAGGAACGACGCACGCTAGCGGGGTACAATACAAGGCCGTTAAAACTACTGCCAACACGAAAATTGCAGTACAACTATTCCTCGCCACACAGAGAGAGAGAGAGAGAGAGAGAGAGGGGAAAAAATAGAAAAAGTCCGGCCATGTAGTTAATCCGGAAAAATCAAGAGTAAAGTTGAATAAATTACTCAAACGAGCAACAAACAGACAGAATCTGTTGTTTTGTAACCATTGTAAAATGAATGCATCTCTGCATTATCGTAGTACAAAAAAATGTTGTCTTTTTTTAAAATAATATTCCATAAAATCTGCTGTATTTCATAAACTCTGTGCACGAATGTTTCATTTTTTTTTTTTAGAATTAGCACAGACAGACACAGAGAAAGAGAGAGAGAGAGAGAGAGAGGAAAAGGAAGAAAAAAGAATATGCACGCGATATCTGCGAAAAGTTTTAAGTTTTACCGATAGTTAGAAAATCGAGTTACCGTTTCGCAAGAGTCGAAAGAGCACTTTTCAACTCTATCGCACTGTTCTCCTGATAATACAATATCTCTATGTCTAAGATAACAAAAAATCACGCACGTGGAAGTGGAATAATCGATATTCGATCGTCGCGTAAGTCAGCAGTGCGGAAAGCTGAGATATACAGAGCGAAACATGCAAGAGACTATATGGTGTCCCTAAGTTTTATCATTACCAATCTATAATAATCGTAAATAGATGCAGGAAATTACAAGAAGAAAATAGAAAAGTGAAAAAAGAAAACGAAAAACGAAGCGCATTGCAATGATTTTCTAGTTAAAATAAGCGACGAGATTATTTTGCATGTCCCTTGTGACCCGATTTCACAGGAGGTTGCAATCCATCAAAAACTGTGAAAGTTCCCGAAAGGAAATAAAGTATGCGCGATGGTACGAAAAATTATTGCGCGCGGAAGAGACTTCACAAGAGGAAATATACGTTGAGATCTTTGAATAGTGTGTCCAACCTAAATTTTTCTCTTTCGCGAGAAGCTGACTAATTCCATAATATGATTCCACGATACGAATTTAACATCTAAATTAATTTAGTTTGTCAATTACGTCAATATGCGTAAATTGTAAATGCAAACACAAATTCAAAATTTTTATTCTGTAGCGACGGGACGATGCGTTTATAAATTTTATAATAAAGTAAATTTGATGTTTTTTTAAAGATATTTAATTTCTAAAAATATTCCATACGTAGCAATATACATACATGTGTATATTAATTGTTCTATGTTTCATTAGTATTTGATATAATTATAGATATTGTACATATATATAGAAATTTATTTAATATTTTAATGTAAAGAGAAATAAAAAAATAAATGGATGGATTCTCGATCAATAAAGAAAATTATTGAGCTTCATTTTTTCACCGCTGGAATACAAAAAAACACCTTTGATGATTACTTTCAGATTGATAGTGTTAATATATTAGTACTGATATAGTTTATCATATTAACATATTTTATATATGTTTATACAACATTTTTTTGTTATTATTAGTTACTGGCGCAGATTGAAGATTCTATAAAACATCCGATGTTACTTATTTTACAACAAAATATATACAAATACATTTTTGCTTTAGAGTAATATTTGATATGACACCTTTGGATATATATTATTGTGTTAAATTAAAGAAAGAACTATTAATAAATAGATTAAGACATCTACAGGAATTAACTTTGCATTTCTATGCTTAATTAACTGCTCGAAATACAGTAATGAACAAAATAAATAATACATCTTTCAACAAATAAAATTTCTTAGGAAACCATTTTTTAAACAAGTAAGTAGATTCGTATAAAAAAATCAAAGAACTACAAAGTATTTACATAAAGAAAATATAAAAAAATTTATTTCTTAATATTGTTATATTTTACCTTGGTCAAAATAAATCATACACCTTTAGAAATTAAAAATAAGAAACAACTAAAGTAAATTCTGTAATGTTCAATAACTTGATGTGGCTGCCATTAACTTTTAAATAGCTTCCAGCCGGCAAGGTATACTCTAGATTAATTTCTTCAAGTATTCTGAATCAATTTCTTCCCAGGTCTTCTGAAGTGCTGTATAGTACGATGTTTTATTAGTTACGTTTGTTTCAACCATGTTTTCGCCAAAATTAGCAACTTTTACCTCAGTTATTGTAATCTTAAATACGTGTTCCAGTTTTGAAACCCAATTTCTCAGTCTTTTTGACATGTGTTGCAAAAATATTAATTATTTACAAAATACAAAATAGTATTATAATGACTACTATACCATTTGATAGAAGACACTTTCTAGTTTATATTTCTGCTATCAAACTTTTATTTTTAGCTTTTGTTTAAAAAATATTGTCAAAAAACAAACTGGTGTGCCGGTATTGGTGACTTTCCTCTATATGTATGTATTTTATAATTTTATACAGCATAAAATAACTTTGTTCACTTTCGCTTACTTCGTCAACTGAAAATTTATTTCAGCGTGTACTATGTTGCAAGCAATTATTCAAAACCAATATGTTGCAAACGCGGTTTCGAAAATACAAAAAAAGTTATTGTAAACAATAAAGCATGTCCTATTAAATATCATTATATTGAGTTACAAATATTCTTCTATAGAAGTATGCTTATGCGTTAATTAATTAATTAAATACAAGTCTATCTACGGATGATGCCTGAGATGATTAGAGAAATATTCGAGGATTTCAGATTCTCTCCGATTTGTAGCGTATTCGTTAGAGGAAATCGCGAAAAATATAATGCCTACGTATGCAAGTCAAATATCAGTTGATCGTAAATCTGCCACGGGCAAATAGATTGACGTAATTTTCATTGCCCCGAAAAACTCGTGCGCTCTCGCAGTACATGGATCTGTGTGCGCCCTGACATATTTTATTCAAACATCTACCTACACGCCCATAGACACGCACTCCAAATGAATTGACGCGAAATATCGTGTTGTCGATAATGCACGCGGATAAGCTGACAATACGGTTACATACCAATATTACTATCTGTTCCGTAACTAATATTTTAACATTAGCCTCAGAAATGTCGTAATGTTATAAAAAAAATAACGTGAGAATCTCTAAATGTCCTCGGAACTGACATTTAACGTAACAGATCGCGATCTCCTTCTTTAGCTCTCCTCAGAGATTTTCTTAGCTTTTAAGTGTACTCTCTACTCGAGGCGAAAGAGCTGTACTTTAACATGATAATATCGGTGAAACCGATATCAATTTCGACTACGAATGCGCTACTCAACGACGATAAACTTTACCCCAATTTGCTCGCAAAAGTTATTGCTCGCGCAACCTGTGCATATATATATATGCCAGTTATTTGCTGCACTATAAAAGCACGGAAGCGCCAAATAGCAAAACTATCAATTTAACGAAACTTTTTACGATCATCTGTGATCTTATAATTTTCCCTTTTCCATTCCCCTTTCCTTTCTTCTTTTACTACAGTATGCAAGAGAAAAAGCGTGATAATAAGAAACGTGCGTTGTAAAGATAAAAATAGAATAATTTTACAGTTATTTTTTACACAAATTGTATATACATATATGTATATATGTACATATATTTGTTTTAAGCTATCGCAAATGTCTCAACAATTATAATAAATATTCGACTATTATGATAAAATGTTTATATATATATATATATATATCGCATAATTTTTTAGATATTTGCGACAGTTTAAAAAAAAAGTTTGAAGAGAAAACATTCATATAATTTATGCAAACTTCTATATTAGTTGTGTTAAATCATAACGTTCGCAGAAAGGACAGTTGTTCTCGTGTGATAAAAGAGAATAGAGACCGTTGTGCACTGTGTGAATGCGAATTAGTTACAAACTTGTCTGAATCCAAGATTTGTTACAACACATAATATAATTTATTATATATAACATTAATAATAATATTACACTACACACACGTGTACACACAACATATAAATAATGATATTATATCTATTATGTGTATACATGCAGGTCTAAAAATTTTGGCCAAACGTTAATACTATAACTAAAGATGAATAAAGATAAAGAAAGAAGTTTTAATAGACACATGTGGATTGAAAACTAATTATTAATCAGTTATTTTAACTTGTGACCCACCATAATTGCAAATAAATTAGCTTCAAACTTATAAAGTTACAAAAATTGTTCAAAATGATTACAAAATGAACTCAATCGAAAATATAAAAAATAGGAGAATTCCGTATGATATCAAACTTTACAAGTTTACTTTAGCGTTCTCGAAGTTTATTAACATTTTTAAATAAATCCTGCAGCGTAAACGTAAGAAATCAATGAGATTAATATCTGAGGAACGAAGGGGTCGTTTAGTGGCATACCTTACTGTTGGTGGACACGCGTATGGTAATTATTTTGAACAGCTTGTAACTTTTGCTGAGTTTGATGCTTATTTATTTGCAATTATGTTGAGCTATGTATTCACAAGTTTAAATTAATGCAATTTATTAATGGCTGGTTTTCGGACACATTTTTGTTTTCATTTCTAGAATAAAATGATAACGCTTGATCGATGTTTTGAAAACTATATAAGAGAGATTTGAATAATTTGTATAATTTTACGGTACGTTCTACTACATGAATTTCACAGAATTCTTAAGAACTTTCGATATTTTTAATAAAAATGTTTTATAAAAGCAAAAACTCTGTTAATTAATTAATTTCTATAAAATCTTTTCTCTGTGAGATTAGATACATTTTTTTAGCTGACATGATAAAAGTGATAAAAATGAGAAAGTGACAAATACAATATACATATAAAATATGCGAGGACGGAAGTTCATTTTCAATTCTGTGCAAACATTTAAAACTCTTATTTAAATTTACGAATACGTATTTTATTTTTATTAAGAGATAGTAAAAGAAGAATAAATATATAGGAGGAAAGTAAAGTGCAACAGCAAATGATGAATATTCACCAGATATCCAGGAGTCCAACAGCGTTCTCTCGAAATTGACGAGCTCCGTTATGACGATTCCTGGACGATTCCTCGATGCAATCACGCGGATAAACTCGCGCTGCTCGATCACACTCGTGAATAACGCGCGAAACATGCGGGATAATGCGATACGCGTGTCAACACGTTATCCCGGGGACGGGACGTGGAAAAAGAGTCGGATTGATAGATTAAAATGACCGTATGCTCGTTCGGGACGTTCACAATCCCGACGCTCGATCGCTACAATGCGCGAAATGCACGTGTTTGACGAACGAGACTCCTCGGACAGACGACTGGAAGCAGAATAAACGTCCGTAAGTTACTCGCGTTGCAGCTCGGCTCGCTGAGAGATGCGATAATTCCGAGAATCGGCGCGGCGTGTATTGACAATACAGCATGGCGGACGAATTAACGTCAGTATGTATCGAACGCTGCGTGGGATCGCTCCGATTAATCCCGCAGTCGCGAAAAACAAAATTTTTCCTACGTAATTATGTACAAATATGTCCATGTTTCCGTTCTCTTGTGTAATCTCTGCTCATGTGTACATACAAGAAAAGTAATACAAGAAAAAGGATTAAGAAATTAAAAGGATAATAATTTAATTAAAAGGATAATTTTTTGTATTGTTTTTCTCTTACAGAAAAGTGAAGTTTGAGGAAATAAGAAAAAATTGCCCAACGTATAAATGTAACAATTATGATTATATAAATGTATATAAATGTAACATACATATAAAATAAATTTTACACACAAAATATTGTATAATTTAATTGCAATTTTATTCTCTGTAAAAGAAATCAGTGCAAAAATGATTTTTAAATTATTTATTATTATTATTAATTATTCTTCGTATTGCTTTTCTTGTTCTATATATGAACAGAGATTATGTAAGAGAAAGGCAACATGTATGGACATATTTTATAATTATGAAAAATCATTTTCCGATCTTCGACTGCTCTCTAACGAGAGTAACGAACTCGCGAATGAGTGCGAAGTACGCAAAATTCTGTAGTAGGTACAGGGAGCACAACCATTTTTCGAAACGCGCTTGACGTCATCAATTACGAATAGCCGATATTTATCTGGACCACGCGGCGTAATTAACATACCGATCGCGTTAGTCACTAGATTTTGCATTGCCGACACTCGTTTTTCCACAATATACTCACTTAAGCCGGAAAAGAACGCGTAGCGATCGCGACTGTTGCCGCTCAATGGCGTCGCGCGATGCGAACTGAGCAGAAAATACGTATTCTGTCACGTGACGCGCCCACATACGTAATTTCTTAGCGCGACAACTTAACTTTGTGTTACTTGCGTGGGAAGTTAAATGAATCCCAGCCTTAGAGATCTATTGGATTTACGGAGCAAATTCTTTTTATCAATCGAATGCTGCACAAATTGTTTCACAATTAAAAACAATCTTTTGCAATTATCCAACAGATACATGAAATGCTATCAATCTTCATTCGATTGTAAATCATCAAGGAGACTGAAATAAAAATTGAGATTTAATATCGAGTTATTATACACTCCACGCGAGTAATTACATGAAATAAAATCATTCAAGTACGATTGATGAGATTTAACAAAGATAACTTGGAAATGATTAAAACGCATAAAAAAAATGAGACGTTAAATAAGCACTTATTGGTACCAGCATACCAATGAGACAATCAAACGAAAATTAAATCGATACTTACTCATCTTCTGTGAATAATTTTGTGGATTATTTTTAATCTCCAACTACACAAGAAAATAATTAATTATACTCATATAAATCATTATTAAGTCACCCTCGAGTCTGCATTTCACGGATCTGTATTTCACTAATTAGTTTCTAGATCTAATTTAAAAAATTTACAATTTCGATGAATAAATGTTGATTGACATAATTATTAATTAACATAATAACATTCGCATTATTTATATATTGTTGCATCATTTATAATAATTAATATTGCTCCCCCGATAATAAATATCAGTATCAGATATTAATTTGCCGCTCGCGACTTGTGGCAGAGGCTAAATCCGCAGATGACGGAGCGAAAAAAAAATATCGGAACCATTCTAGGATCGGTTGTGCGTATCGGGACGATACGATGAAAGGCCCTTATCCGGTAAAAGCATAATGAAACCATATAT
>JAJVSH010000134.1:18897-64701 GCA_021460005.1 Tetramorium alpestre
AATTATATGAATGTTTTCTCTTCAAACTTTTTTTTTAAACTGTCGCAAATATCTAAAAAATTATGCGATATATATATATATATATATATATATATGCATATCGGGCTCGCTGCATGTGAAACAGCATTAAGCAATAACCGATAGGCCGTGCTGCTATCGCGTGCACGTCAAACGTCATCCCCCGCGTAAAGCGGGTCGTCGGCCACCCCTCGCCACGCTCGTCAGGAGGCTCGATTTCCACATACCGCTGATTTGCGCTAAAAACGCGCGCCGCCGCTAACGTTCACGATTGACCGGATAACGCGGTCCCCAATTACGGCCCCCCTTCTCGCCGCTTGTGGCGGTGACGCGGAACATAATCGGCTTGACATACGTAGCGCGATGCAAAATGCTCGCTCCTCCGTGACGGTTAATGACAAGCTCATCTTCGCCGTACGGACTTATTTCGCGCGCGCGTGCAGTCATATCGTGTAATTGCGCGCGCGTATCAATCCGATCTTTACGACGGACGCGCGCTTTTCATTATTATCCCTCGCGGAAATCGTTATTGCGGGTTTGTTAACGCCGTACAGAGAGATTATTTCATTATCGCGAGCGTTTCATCATCATTGCGACGCTCGGAGCGGGGGGGGGGGGGGGGGGGGGGGGAAAAGGTTGCGAGCTACACGCGGTGAAGATTAAGAGCTTTCTTTTGAAGTAAGCTGCAACGGTGCAGAAGCTACACAGCGAAATTAAATTCTTCATCCTGCATGCGTAAAGTGCAAGTTTAACATTCATATTATTATAATTATGCGGCAATCTGCAATTTCGAATATTAGTAAATGTTTATGGCGTTTGACACTTTAACGATGTGACGGGGAAAATGTAGTTATCGAATTTTTAATTTTCCTCCCTGTGGGAATATCCCAGAACGTTGCCTTGCTCCGACAGCGTAACGAGACGATCGAACCTATCGTTGCGTGAAACAATGTTAAGCAATAATCGATCAACCGTACTGAAGCGTCGTGTAAACACCAAATGTCCATCGTCTCAATCCTACTTGCGATATCTCTCTCGCGTAATATACCGTACATGTTGAAACCGACCGAATATAAATTTTTTGAAATTAAAAAAGGTTCATTATCTAATCAATAGAGTAAACCCGGGTATGATGTTTATAAATTTTTTAAATGTAAAAAACATACTGTTATTTTTATTATATTTTAATAAGATTTGGCATATTATTTAAGTGAAACTTGAAGTACGTACATTGAAAAAAATTCTGGTTAATTAAAAACGAAGGAATTAGAAAATCTTGTAGGATTGATCAAATATTCTAGTTATTATAACAGAAATTCTGATTATTATAATAGAATTCAATACTTTGTAACTTATAATAACCAGAATTCCTGTTATAATAACCAGAATATTTCATTAATTCTACAAGATTTTTCTGATTCGACCGTTTTTAACCAGAATTTTTTTTTCAGTGTTATATTATCAAAATTAAAAAAAAAATAATTAATACAAATTCTATATTATCAAAATATTGTAATATAAGTACAATTGGTTATCTTTTCTGATTTTAGGGGCAAAGATGGCCATAATATTTTAAGAGAGTTGGCTATACATGTTTCATGTTACAGATGTATTTAGAATTTGGTAGAATAAAGTTTTTAATTTTTCTTTATTATATATAACTTTATTTTGTTTATTTTATTTTTATATAATAAAAGAAAATTATGTATATGATATATATGTATATGATATGTATATGATATATCACAATAATAGTATACAATAGCATTAGGAATAAAAACTTCTTTCGGAAAAAGCAAAGAAAACAAAATAAAACATAGATTTCTATTTCATCTGTTTCAAAAGTTACCCTGAAAACTTACCTTGAAAAAAGTAAAAAGCCATTTTACCCAAAATGTGAGAAAAAGAAGGCTATAGTATTTAAAAAGAATAATTAAAACAAAAACAAAAATTGTAGTTTATATTACAATTTACATACTTTTGTGTTTATCATTGATTACAAGAGCTTAATTGCAATTTATTTTATATTACAGCAGTTTTTAGTGAACACATGAAAAGTTTTACAGGTAGTAGTAAAAACATGATATAATATTCACAATATCATTTCAAATAGTGTACACGGAGAGCAATTTTTTCTTAAAATTTAGCCTAAAAATCATGGTAATCGTGGGATAACAAAAATTTGGAAGATTATTATAAATTTTCTTTGTTTTTTTCATATCTATCACAATAAAATATAAAATCTATTTGATTAATATTACAATCTGCTTAGTAATTTTTATTATGTAATTTATAAAATTTTTGTTGTACATTTCCCAAATTCCTATCATTTTCGGTAATATTTAATAGGTTTTTTATTTTTATGTAGTTATCTAGTTATTCTACTCTTATCACCAAACATGTTAAAATTTGTAGTGAATTTTACGGTAAAATATAACGAAAAATTCTCTCCGTGTACGCACATAAACTACAGTAAATATTGATTATCTTTAAAAATTATTTTAAAAAACGCACTACTTAATAATTATTAGAAAAATTACAGCTTATAGCCATCTTTTCTGGTATAGTCATCATACTTCGATTTACTCTATTTAAAATATAGAGACCTAAAGAAAAAGGATATAAATATTGATCGATATGAAAGGAAATGAAATTTCAGTACGCGAGAGCTCTTGTAAGAGCTTGCGTAGCGAGAAGAAGTTGATTTTAAGGTATCAATGGACTAGAGAAGTAATGGAAAAGAAAAGAAATCGAAGGGGCAGCGCGAAGATGGTTGCAAATCGAAGGAAACGCCAGTCGGGCATGTTGAAGTTCCACAAACACGCGCGCGCGCGAGAGAGAGAGAGAGAGAGAGAGAGAGAGAGAGAGAGAGAGAGAGAGAGAGAGAGAGAGATGTGTTCGATGGAAGAGGACGATCCTGATGCGTACTCCCGAATGTAGTTGCGGGCCGGAGAGAGCTTTCATCAGTCACCTGTCACTACCCTTAGCCACCATCTTCAACCCTTTTCAACCGTGCTCCCGTCAACCTCATGCTCGCGCCCCATCCTACAAATATAAAACAGCTTAGGAAACGCCGCGCAAGTTCGAAAAGCATCGATATTCCCTTGGCAACTCAATTTACAGTTATCGCAAAGAGAAGGAAATATCAATCGAACGTCAGTGGCGTAAATAGCGCACAGCGGAAAGTAGTTTATTCAGAATTCCTCGGCATGTAATCTTATCACGTCGGCGAAAATTATTATTCTTATTCACCGCGCGGCGAACGATCATCTCTCTCTCTCTCTCTCTTTTGTTCTTTTCATCTCACATATTTATACAATATTTATTTATTTATTTATTTATTGTCGTGAGACAATATAAATGTAAACTTGTCAAAATAGGTTTTTTCAAAATTTTTAATTGATCGCGCGCGTCTTGTTTTTCGAGTAATATTTATTTTTATTTAGACCGGATATAAAGTAATATTTATTTTTATTTAGACCGGATTTAGTTAGATACGAGAAAATAAACCGTATAACATTGTGCCATAATGGAAAAAGATGTACCGAGTATTTACGAAAAAAGCATTTACGAGTCTTTTGATTACTCGACCGTTCCGATATTTACTGCAATCCTGCCTTTCAATCTCGAAATCCTGTAGTGAATATATCGATGCGCAATTTATTGTCGAAAATATCGCAGGATAAATATTGTACATCGTGAAAGTTTGTAGTAAAGAGAGTATTTTCGATAAAGGAATAGCTTATACATGAGCAACCGAAGGATGCTTGGGGGGAAAGAAACGACCCGGAAGAAGCCTCGTAGTAAGGAAGACAAGTTTCAGATTAAAAGTAATCAAGGTAAGCTATTGCCTTCGTTAATACTGTTCGTTCGTACGTTGCGTCTGCATCAGATTTAACGTTATATACACCGACTTTTTTCGTTCGTCTCTTATTCCGTCAGGACGATCGATCGACTTCAGTATTTTCCGGCTACACTTCCTGCCTGCGGAGAGATCGAGCAATTCCAGTTAATGAAAAATATCTCTCAAAGCGGTGTGCATGGATATTAATGCACTCCTATTTTAAAATATTACTTTCAATTTTTCCGCTGAAAATCTGACTGAATTCTTGCGAAAGAGAGATTACATCGCACATTTCAATATTTAACGTAAACAAACAAAAAAATGTAAAAAGATGAAAATATAAAAATTAAAATTAAAGACTTGGAGATGAAAATTTAGGAATAAAATCGATATATAATCTGGTACTTTTAGAATAATCAAAATATGTCATTACTAATATAAATCTGAAAAAGTCATAAAATTGTAAAAATTTTAAAATATCGAGAGAGTTTCAAAGATCTATTATTTATATCGCTATTGATATTGCAATACCATTGTACGCCAAAAAAGATTATTACAAATTACAATGATAAAATCACAGTAACAGTTTCTATAATCCAATATGCAATATATTGATAAATAATAAATTTCGTTATTTGTCAAACTATTGTTAAATTATAAAACTGGCTGCTACAAATGCTGCAACGATTTAATCCGTAACGAGTTTTTTTAATATATTACAGATACGATATATTACAGTATTAATGATAACATAAACTGAAAATATTTTAGTCAGGAAGCAATCTTTTTAAATACTACTTTTAACAAACGTAATTAAGTTCACATGTTTATTTTAAGATGAATTAAAATAAATTACAAGACACTAAACATACACAACATTATATACAAAAAATGACAGATGGAATTTTAAAAACATTGCTAAAGTCGTAAATTTAAAAGATGAGTCAAATGAAAACCTTTTTATCTTGTCGACGAAATAGAGGGAACATTTTAAGGGTCGCTCTTCCTTTTTAATTCCGTCATTATAAACTAAAACTTCATCACCTTTGTCGTTTTCTAAAACCGAACTTAAATTTCGTTCAACGTCGTTTGCGATCTCTCTGAAAAAAAAGTCTTACTTTCGCGGAATCGAACGGCTAAAACGAAATTTGGCTACCTGCCGACGAGATCGGTATAGGGAAAAGAGGCTCGCGTACGTGGAAAAAGCGGGTGTGAATATTTAAAGCGACAAACGATTCGTTTTACTCCCGTCGCGCGGTGCTTAAATGCCGTCGTCGGCGAAAAGCTCCGACGAGACCGCGCCGGCTTCGGACTGCGTCGCATTGCAAATACCCGAGCGAGAGCGCATTCGGGCTCGCTGTGTGGTGCACACACAGTGCACCGCAATTCGTTAGGGGAAATTGGCGCATCAAACTTTCCTTTTTATTTTTTAATTCGCTGCCTCACCGAACGCCGGTGTGGGCAGAGCGTCCCCCGCGCTTTCATCCCCCCCCCCCCTCCCGCCGTCCACCACCCTCCTGGTGGCGGTGGTGGCCGCGCTCCTTTCATTTCGTTTTGCGATTTATGGGCTGCGGCGCTCGCGCTGGACTGGGCTGACCCCGCACGGCCGGCAACGAGCGTGATTTACAAGCGAATCATAATCGACGAGAAATCGATACGATTTATCGCGAAATAACGAAACGGAATAACTCGTCCGCTCACGCGCCCGCGGCACACGGCCCGTTTCCGCTTCCTTTGTGCGGCTGTCTGCCGAAAATCCATTATACCGGGAGCAGCGCCGACGCGCCCGCCACTCGACGATACTCGACTGTCGCGCAAATATCGAAAAGGCGACGAGGGATCCGTTGCCTTCGACTTCGGTGGAAGTTAAGTATCCGGCTGTATTGCGTTATTCGTGCCGCGTCAGCATGATACTGTGCGAATCCACCGAGTTGTATAACGTTACGAACTGATGAATATGAAATTTAGAGGAGCATGCGGTAACGCACGAAATTATCATCGGTTTACCCACGTAAATTTATTATGTGCCTAAGGTCGGAAACTAATGAATAAACTTCAGCTTTTTCACTCGACGGCGGAAAAATAGAGAAAAGAGAATTTAACGATTTTCAACTATAAACTCGGCTTTAAGCAACTTGAATTACGAGTACAACTTTGTTCACACAACATCCACCGAGTGAACGAATTTATATTCATTTAGTAAAGAGTATACTATTACTTGTAATTTTATTAATAATAAATTAATTAATCTGTTGATATTAAACATTTTATTCTCTCTTGCTAACGCAAGAATATCAAATATAATTTTTTTGATTAAACAAATTTTTTTTAATTAAATCACAAACACATATGCACGTGATCTGAAAAACTTTGGCTATTAATTAATTCGTTAATATATAATATTAACAATTAAAAATATATGTGGAAAACTAGATCAAAAGCCAAAGGTTACATTTGCGGCTGTAGTTAGTTTAAAATAGCGTAGATTATGTAAATGCAGGAAACATTGGTAATATAGTATTTTTTTTGTTTAAATTAAGAAATAATTGCATCAAATGAGCTTTAGCTTTCGCTATCTCCATTTATATCAAGCACAGATAAATGGATTTTATTATCACTTTTTATTATTCTTAAAATTATTAAGTTGTATTTTACACCCAAAAAAAAAAAATAATTTTGATATACATGGAATCTTCTAAATCTTCTAATTTTACTTTTATATTGACCTCAAAAGGATTCCCTTGAAATCAAGAGAAAAATAATATAAACAAGAGTATTTAAGAGAGAAAAAAGTATTTTTCATTTTATTGAAAGAGGAATATGTTTGCTGTAAAACAGTAAGCTTACAATATGAGATTATAGGAAAAATCACTTTAAATGTAAAATACTTTTTTTGAGGTGTATGTCTCCTTTTTCTTAAACGTATACTGTCGCTTACAGAAACATATGTATGTGAGTGTACGTGCTACGAAAATGTATGCGAGTATTCACAATATATTGCTTGAGTCCGCTATTGTAAGCCTAAATAATTGTGTGGATTAATCATACCTACGGAAGTGTAATATTGCAATCTTAACAATTCGGCAGTGCCATTTATCATCTTTAAATATGAACTCATATACTTTAGCGCTTTCTTACTTATTGTCCATGAACAAATAACTTTTAAAAATAATTATCTCTAAAAATGGTACTTAGCGAATAGTAATTTCATGTCAAATTTCAAACGCAATACTGTTGTGACACAATGATAATTGGACAAAGAAAGAAAAAAAGGACTCGTAAAAATAATTTCTTTCTTACGTGCATGAAATGATAAAAATATAATTACAACGGGAGCGTGTTCTCTAAATTATTAGCAATACCTAAATGCATAATCGTCATTTCATTAATCGCGCTTCGCTATCAGCAATAATTAAAGAAACCTTTTAGCGCGATTTCGCAAAGCGAAAACCGATGCGGAGCGTAGATTTACGAGCTCAATTGCACATAAAAATTTACTAATTGCTTTATTCCGTTTCCAAGCGTGGTAACACGGCAAGAATTCGAAAAATTGAGGCATGCATAACATTATTTTATTAAAAAATATTAAAATGTGCGCACCGCCGCCGCCGAGTGTCTTTAACGAGCGTTGCTCGTCTATTAAAGCTGAATTAACGGTGCACCTGCCCGTCCTGATAATCGCAAGTCCATTTATGATAATCGACGGCTTGCTAAAATTTCATTCGCTCTTCCATTTAACCGCGCAGTTAAACGAGATAATTAACTTGTAATCGCCTCAGGGCCCAGGCTCGATTCACGTCTATCGCGTTTCTTAATTGGACGAAATCTCTCCATACTTTTTTAATAAATTCCCGTGATTGGCGTATCGATCGCCCATGCAAATACCGGGTGGCCATTGAATTTCTAATATTCGCTCTCCAGGAGCAGTACTTGCTTCGCAGGTTGGCCCCGCTGATCGTACAATTTGAATAAGCGGTTTTCTCCACCATCTCCTCGGCTGCGGTTCTTAACCACCCCCCTTCCTTTCCCTCATCTCTTTCTCTCTCTCTTTTTCTCTCTATACTTTCCCTTTACCGTTCGCGCCCACTTCCGCCGTTTACACTGTCAAATACCATTCACATTTTTGCACTTCCTTCCATTTCCCACTCTTCTTTTCTCTCTCATTCTTGACCCCGCGAAACACGTATGCGCACTCGTTTCGGATGTTAACGGAGGTCGATTCGGGACTAACGAGCAGACGATCCAATTATAGAATTTTCATCTGAACACATTTGCCAGGCGTCGAGGCCTGCTCGCTTTTCGTATAGTTAAAGCGCTGCGCTCGACCGGGGGAGTATTAGCGATCCGGGGAGGGGAGGGGGGGTTTAACCAATCGATCCCGATAGCCGGCAAGGTGGTGCGCGAAAAATTACAGGGCGACACACCGGCAGATTACGGCGATCACCGATGATGGTGGGCGACATTGAAGTTCCAACATTTGTGCCCCAAAATACGATTTATTTTTAATTCCACGTTTCCTCTGCGGCGGACGTAATCGGTTTTAGTTTAGATCGCATCAATATTTGCAAAAAAATATTTTGCAGCGAAATAAAATCAAACGAAACAACGTAAGTTAATAACTCAACGCGCGCGCGGCACCGGGGAATGCCGCTGCGCTTTGTGATTCGTACGCGTGCGACGCTGTTGTTGTTTGTCATTATCAAATGATGAATAATAAAAAAAACATGCTTCGTGTCCGAATAACGATGTTATAAAAAAAAAAGCGGAATATGCCGTTGGGCGCGGTTAACAATATTTAGCTTGCTGCAAGTTCTCCGCGATAAACTCCAGTTTAAACTTCGCGCGACGACACGTCGACTTTTCTGTCGGATTTTCTCTTGAATATCATAAGGGATATGGTTAGCATAGAGAGAGAGAGAGAGAGAGAGAGAGAGAGAGAACCAGATACTCCCTTGAAAGCTGACCTCTCCGTCGATATTCAATTTGCATTTAAATGTCTACCAGTTGAAATTTTCCAACGAGGATAACTTTCGCCGGATTGCGAATAGGAATTTTCAAATAATCGATATACATTGCGCCGCACGTTGCGGAAAGCAGTATGTAATCATTTCCTTACACGCTTTTTTCCTTCTTTTAACGACACCAAGTATCTCGCGCGCTTTAAATGCGTTGAACCCCAAGATTAAATTTTCCCGCAGTTATGCAGTCAAGTTACGAATGTTACATCGAGAGACATTGACACATGCGCTTTTTAATATGGAGAGATCGTTAATCTCTGTTCTTCCTCGACATCGTGGCTGCGGTGATAACGCGATTTTGCGGGTCGGAAAATGAGATTTCCCTCCGAAAATTACATTACGGTTTTCGTTTTCGAAAATAGTACGTGGCCGATTAAACGCGCGTTTAAGGTGAATCCACTTACAAAACACTTCTCCGAGAAACCGCCTCCGCGTTTCGTAACACCTACGGGATTAAACCTTCGAATGCAGCACGCTAATTCCGGAAAGTGAGAAGCTTACTCCGTGAATGGAAATTCTCTCCGCATAGGGAGCTTGAAGAAAAGGCGGAAGGTGCTTTTCTGCGTTTCCTCGGCTTTTACAAATTTCACCCCCTTAACCGTGGCCGTGTGAATTTTCGGCCGCGCTATAAAGCTACCGGGGAATACAATGCACGGCAGGCATCGTATTCAAATTACTTAATTAAATTCGAGCGAGGAGGTGTTGTTATCAAAAATTTTTATACCTGGAATTTGCATATTTGATTTCTTGCGCCTGCAATCTCATTGCAGCGCAGTATAGCGCAATCGGTCAGAATAATTTCTCTCGCGCGGGCATTAATTTATATCCCAAGCGCGCGCTGCAATTTCGTCAACCGCCCAGCTGAAGATAAAGTCACAACAAATAACTCGCTGCTGATCAATAGCGATGGTATAGACGATATCGGGCACTAATTCCCGCTCGAAAAAGCCTCATTTTTTTGCCGGGTGACGCGACGCGGTTTATCGGCGCGTTCTGGGCCACGCCGGAATGACGAACGCGCCTGAATTTACAAATTTGACCGGTCCGAGTATGGCGCGTACGATCCAATCAAAAAATCAAATTGCGATCGTCATCGTTTATCTCTTGAACAAACGAAACACATTTGCTATATGATAGCTGGCTCGTCGGCTGATCACAAAAAAATATTGTACATTCGTTATGAGATTCAGCCTCGGCGCGACAACAGCGCGGCGAGATTTCAGAGACCGCGAATAATTTCCCATTATGAGTCATAATGATATTTGCCCCAATAACGAAAGTAAAATGAAGCGTCGCCATGTGATTGGAAACCTGACAGATCGCCACGATAACATATCACGATTATTTAATACAACGTCGAATATCTCGCACATTGTGTCCTTCATTTGTGACGCCGCGAAAATATGCGGACAAGCTGCATTAAACAGAAGCATTTTACGCATCGATAAACTTTAACTCGTACTTCAGATAGTGAGCGAACGATCGCTATCAAGCCAAAGTATTGCCTCGTAGAAAATAGTAGTACCTCTGCGTATCATGACGGTTCGCAATAATAGTTCCGCCAGGACAGAATTCGCAAAAGGGGCGCAGCGCCGGGATTAATAATGGCATTCCAAAATCGGGGAATAATTTCGGAGTTAGTTTCAACAGTTTGTATTCGCGGTTTATCAGTTTGAGATAAAATGAGCGATAACAGTAATAAAGAAATACCAGCGATTCTTGAAATTTCCCTTTGAGGGAATGGAGGAAGGCGGAGAAAAAAGAAAGCGCACGCAAAAAGATGATTAGCCAAGGAAGTTAAAATATAGCTGTGACAGTTAAGATGTTTCATTAAAATAAGGATAGCTAATGTTGTCACTACCAAAACTGTATTTTTTAGCTGTTAAAATTTTGGTGTTGCGGTAAAAATATTCGCTGCTAGAATCAAAAAGCGTTTAAATAAATCCAATATGCTAATTTCTTTTTGCAATAATAACTAAATCGAATTAAATGTTCAGTTTCACATAAGATAATGAGGAATAGCTGCTACATAGAAAAAAAAAGAATTCTTATTTTGATAATATCTTTAGTTTCAAAATGGAAATATCTTAAAATAAAATTATATTGCGTCAAACAAAGAAAATTTACTTGAATGACGATGTATTTTAAAATTTATACGGTATAATCAAGAAAATAATATTCTTCTTATTTGAGAATAATTTTCTTGAATAGAGAAGAAAAAATGTTGGATAAAGAAATAACACATGTTCAAATCAAAGATTATAATTTTCTTTCTAAAATTAAATAATTTCTATTCTTGACATAACAATTATAGTATTGAAATATGATATTGTTGACTATGTCGACTATGATATTGTTGAAATTTAATATTTTAAAATTCTTCTAAGAAAATTATAAATTTTTGCGTATATATGAAACAATGAACGTGTTCATGTGAGCATATAAGCGATGTGACACTTGCTTTTTTCCGTTTACTTTTTTCTTAGTTATTCATATTAAAGAACATTTGTAATTTCAGCTAATAAAATTGTATTTCATAACAAATGTATTTTATTTTCAATAGCTAACTTTTAGCAATAATAGCAACCTCTGAACTAGTTAATGACATTTAGTTAATATTACTAGTTTAATATTAATTTAAGTTAATATTACTAAGTTATTTTTTTTGCGTGCAAGTGTATTTCGAGCTCTCGCGAATTTTCGTCGGCAAAGAACAGAACGCGGGATCGAAATTTTTCGAGAGATACGTCGAGGCACGTCGTTGCGATAATGTATAATGGTCAGGTCGCGGTAACTATTCCAGCATGAGATAAAATCGCGAAAGGGCGACAAAGTGACATTGGTGAGCGCGCGAGGGGTGGGCGGGAAAGCCCGGTGAGGGTAGTTGTAACAGGATTCCGGTATCGGAGGGTAATTTCACGGTTCGACGCGCAGTCGACTAACCGGCCGACCACTGGACACACATTTGTACCAATCGTGTACATATATATCCCCCGTGTGGTTATATCCCTGACACATGGTTCTCCAGGTGCGGGCGCGCGATGGCGACGCAATCGGAGGGCCCGTTTAGTTCGTAAACCTATCCTCTCCCGGTCGCGTTTAATATCGACGTCGCTCCTCTTATGCTCTCAGCGGCACCCGTGTTTACCCGTGTTTAGTTTCACGAAGCCGCGAAACCGTAAAGTTTCCCGGACGGACACGGATTGCAAAACGCTTCCTCTCCCGCCGCGAAGCGCGGCGGATTAGACTTTCAATCAACCACCCCCGCCGCCGCATTATTAACGGCCGAAGTGAAGAGGAACATGGGGTTAATAGAGTTTACGATCTTATCGATTGGCATGCAAATAATGAATAGGCGGGCGTTTAACTATTACTCATTGTACTGTTCGATCATTGGTGGTGGTTAGTGTTGATTTATTATTATGTTAACCACCACCACAGCTCCGTTATTAGTTTGCTAAATTCTGATGAAGCTGATATAATCGAGATAATTCGGATGTAGATCGGCGTGCTCGTACTTCACATTTAACATTAAATTAACCATGTCACATTCACCGCGAGATAAATTATGCGATCTTCTCACATGAGATAGCTTTAAAATCAAATGATTTCGTCGAATGCTAAATATATCGAAGCCTATAAATATCCTAACCCTTCAATTTTGAAATATATAATATTAAAAATCTAAATTTTTATTCGGGTTTCTTTAGAACAGGCTGTTTTAATGTATTTTATTTAAATAATTGTTAAAATATTACATATAAAGTAATGCGCAAATGTAAGTTTATAAATTGACGTAATAAAATTTTGTTTCTAGGTAATTAATTTATCATATATTTAGCGCATGAGAAATTAGAACGTTCAGAGATTTATACAAATGTATGTAACCAGAATCTTGAGATAATATAGATAATGAAATAATAACAGAATAATAAGATAATATCCAGCAAATTATTATATCAGATAATACTAAGGACACAAACATGTTTCCGTAAGACACAATATTTTTTCATTAATTAATGAACAGAGAGAGATTCCGCGTGAACATTATGACTGTATAATCAATTATTGATGTCACGAGACATAGTGCCGTATATATTACGCGCGTACCACGGTCGTGCACATTTGCACGTGCACATGCAATCCTAAAGCCACGAAGCCATAAAGCTTTGCGATAAATCGACGAGGCTCTGAACCGAGAACATCTAATCTCTCGGGAATGGGAAGATTCGATAAAATCAAAATATATAACGTCGACGATAATCGATCAATAAACCAATCCTCTTTGATTTTTAAGTCAGATCGGACGATAAAATATGTAGATTGAGATATTTTACATTTCTTTTTTGTCACATTCATATTATCAATGGTATTAATGTTATATTTAATGCAATTACACGTAATTTTTGAAAAAAGCTACATCATAGTCAATTTTCACAGTTTTTTTATACTACATAGATACATCTAATTACGCGCCTCATATACCTCGCAAACTAATCTGCGTATCTACTTTTCATGCAGAAGTGCATGTGCGACATTTTCTAAAATTGGAAACCTGGATTTGCAACCGTCCGTATCTTTCTTGCTGACGATACGCCGGGCGCGAGGCGAAGTCATAAAGTCGCGATGTAAATCGAGTGGACCCTGCGGGCTCTCGCGCAGTCAGAACCGCGCGGTATAAAGTCTCGCGGGAAAGGGATTCGATAAAACTAAAATACCCGGACGCCGCTGGGTCTAGGTGAGATTTCCGCTTGTGATACATGATCCACCCGAGGTGAGGCGTTATTCCTGCTCCGACGCTCTGACCCGATGATACACACGTACGTTGTTTCCAGATTTACTCCCGATGCTATCAATGTTGTGGCGTATCATGCGGAAGAATAGAAACGTACCCCGACTAGAAATTTATCCAAGGCTATGATCAGGTTGACCTTATTCATTATCAGGTCCTGATTAGGATCTGATCAGGCATGTAGCACACAACAGTCGGGTCCTTGTCTGGATATCCTTGTTAGGTCAGTATCAAGTTGAATTATTAAACCCTTACTGGTTCCTTCAGTAGGATATTAACAGAAAATATTAAAATTTAAAAATTTTTTAAATTTTAAAATTTGTTCTGTGTCTTTTAACATTGTATTTTCAGACATAAAATAATTGTTTATTATCTAATTAAACATTATCTTTTTATCGTTTAATTGTTAATTAGCATAATTTTAATTTTTAAATTAACCCTGTTAAACCGGAAGTTTTTTTCAGTATAGGCGTACCTTATTCAGGTTAACCCTATGCGAACCAAGTCAGGTACTTGTAAGATATCCTTTCAATCTGACATAATTTCTAATCGGAGCTAGTAAAATGTTCTCAACACCTTCCGAATGAAATGTTCTTTTCGCGCTAATCTGCCGTACAGAGTTTAACCCTAAAACGAGACGCGATAGGTCCGATAGATCCGATAGATCAGATAAGCAGACGGTCGGGCATAGGTAATGCTGCAGCAGACCATGATCCGGCCAATTGGTTTTGGGATACGGGTAATGAGCCAATTGCAGGCTCGAACCCGACGAACGATGCCCCGAAACCTGATTATAAAGCATGATCCGCGCGAGCGTTCATCCATCATCCACTCGAAACGAGACTCGTCGCGATATCGTAGACCACCGCTGAACGGGGGGAAGTGGGATACCGGGGGGCAGAAAGAGAAACGCTCGCGCGTGGATGGAGAGATGCCGTGGGATTTGAATTCTACGCTGCCATTACCCCCGGTTATATTGTACCTACGTCGCGTTAGGGGGGCGGATACGAGCTTTAGGAGCACCTCGCATTATATGACTTATGGTGCGCGCAGCGGGACGGCGCATACGCAGCGAGAGACCGCAGATAGAGAGGAGGGCCGAAAGAGCGAACTGATCCGCGGGTGTTTGTGTGCACGCGCTCTATTCATCTGGAAACGGAAAACGATCGCGCTGCCGCTCGTCTACATTGCCTCGGTATCGTGCTGCGCTAGAATTAATCGCGAAATGATGCGTCCAGCACCGGGCGAAATGTCATCGGAACCCGTGATGGCCTCCCGGTGTACGCCGCGCTCATTGGCGTCTCGACGTTCCGTTTTCACCATTATTTCGCGGCTCTTTATTGCTTCGCTTGTACGAAATTACCGGTTCTGCGTCTATACATTTTTTATTCATACCAGATTAATTTGTTCGTTGTACCTTAACGAATGTATATTATCGATATTCAAAGTGTACTGTTAAATATTTAAGTTAAATATTAAAGGGTCAAATTTAAACCAATTCCTTAAGTTAAGTAAAAGTAAACATTTTTGTTATTTTTAACTACCATGTGTGTCGAAATTATTATTTCAATACAATGCATGTAGTTAACATGTTATTTAACTTTACAGTTTTAAGTCATTTATAATAAGTTAAATTAACGACATATTGAGTAATAACAGTGGCGACGTAAAGAATGATTAAAAATAGCTTACAAATTCAGTATAATTTGACATTACAAATTTAATAGTGTATATATTTTAACGGTAGTATATATATATATATTTTTTTATTTATATTTATTAAATGTCTTGAGGTGTAGTCTCTAATAAAACTAGATGGAATTTTAGTGAGTGAAATTAAAATGGAAATAACAAATTGACAAATAAAGAAGCAATAAAAGAAACATTTGGTATTGCGCTTTATTAATTGCAAAGAATTATTTTCCTGCTTATTTAATTTCTATACATTGTGTCTATAATTTTCTTCATTTAAATCAGAGTTGAAGTCGCCATTGAAATGAAGAGAATATATATATCAGATCAACTAAATTACGAATAGAGAGAGAGAGCTAAATGTAGTAAAGGAAGAAGACGTTTGGAAACTAATGTTATATATTATACGCCTCTTTTGTGAGTTAAAACACGGTAATTTTATTGCCCGCGCGCGCTCAGGCTAGGCGGTAGGAAATCGCTGGAACGACATAGCCAGTTAATTACGCTAATTAGATGCGGGCCACTTCGTTCAGTGTACAGTTATATATATAGTTATCGACGCGCTATTGTTTAACGCGTAATTTCAGCCTCGGTGCGCCGTGATTCATAGCGCGAACACAAATTATTTTGCGTCAAAGCTTTCGATTTGCCTGTCATGCGCCGCGCCGTTTTGTTCGCAGCTCGTTACGGCGAATATCGCGGACCGCGCTGCTTTTATCGCCTATAGTCTCCCTCGTCAACGCAAGATCAATATCTAATCAAGTGTCGCGCGGTAGTTAGAACGGACGACCAGAAATCAGTTCTTCCGAGATAAAAATTTCGCATCCGACAGGAACGTCAAATAGCGCGGCGATGCTATATAAATATTTTAAATGTAAATTTAAATATAAAACACTTCAATTTTTACAATTTGAATATAAAACACTGCAATTTTTGCAATTTAAATGTCCAGTTACCTATCCGGATGTGAGCATGAAATAGTTATTTGCGATATCGACTCTTTTATTAGATGCGCATTTAATTTTCATCCCATTTATCAAATACAGATTCGTGTATTGTTTGTGCTGATAACGTGTATTGTTTGTTTTAATTTATTAATGTGTAAGTTTTTAAAATTTCCATTAAAGAATCTGTATAATCTCGTAAATTAATTAGCAACATTGAGAAAGACTTTAATGCAGTAAAACAATGTCCTGAAATATATATACATTTCATAAATAGAATATATTTTAAATATATTAAAATATATTTATACTAGCAATTTATACTGCCAGGACGTGATATAATGATCAATCTTCAATTTTTTGATACGAAAATTTAAATAAATTAAATTGAAAATGTTATATCACAGAAAAAATACAATTGATACATAAAGACATAGCTATTTTTCGTAAGCAAGAAAGTTAGGAGAGTAAATTGACGGCGGGTGGAAATTCAAAAAGATTTTAATTAAAAATCCAATTTATTTTTCAATCCCTTTACTCTATACATATAGAAGATATATATATAAAGGGTAAACCGAAGTATGATGGCCATACCAGAAAAGATGGCCATTGGCTGTAATTTTTTAAATAATTGTTAAATAGTACGCTTTTCAAATCATTTTTAAAGAAGATCGATATTTACATTAGTTTATGTGCGTACATTATTCGAAATAGTGATATTGTGAATATTACATCATGTTTTTACTTTTGACTACCTGCAAAGTTTTTCGTGTGTCCACTGCTAAAAACTGCTGTAACATCGGATAAATTACAATTAAAAGGTCGTAATTGATATTAGATACATAATAAAGGTATATAAATTGTAATGTGAACTATAATTTTTATTTCCGTTTTTACTGTTTTTTTTTTTATAAATACTGTGATCACATTTTCCTCACAGTTTGGATAAAATGACCTATCATGGATGTTCCCACTAGATATTGCTTTAAAATTTTGAAAAAAAATAATGCAGTTTTACATGTTTTCAATTTGATGTAGACGGATGATTTTTTTCACAATTATAGACACTACATTTTGCTACGTGCGAAAAAGCTGCTATTATGACTCAATTTGTATGTACGTTATATTTTTTTTATAAATAATATATTCAATGTGTTATAAAAAAATAAAATTAATTTTTGTTATTTTTACAAAAGATTAAATACATTTTTAACATGAAATATATATGTTTTTTACCCTCCATAATATTATGGCCATCTTTTCTTTAAAAATCAGATAAGATGGCCAATGCTTATGTTGTAATATTATAATAATATAAAATTTCAGTGAATTATTATTTTTTATCTCAATAGTATTATGTATCTTAAGCTTCAGTGTAGCTATATGCTGAATGGTATTAAAAAATATTGAAAATAAAGATATGTTTTTTACATTTTAACTATAGCCATCTTACCGGAGTTTATCCTATATAAATTGCAGAGAAAATATAAGAATGGTTAAAATCTGTGTGGACTACTCAGTTACGCAATCGCGTGCGTCTCTGCGTCAACAGAAGAACGATAAAGTATCTTGTACGCGCCCTTAGAGAAATCGATATCCCTAGAACTTTAAGGTACAAAGCCTATTCTCGCCGCTGCGAAAATGGAGCTCACCTTTCGTTGCTCGTAAATCCCGGCGAGGTCTTACGAGCCACCGGGAGAACGAAGGAGGCATCGCGTGCGCACGTAGCGTCGTAGAGCGTACTCTACCGAGCACATACGCCGTTCGGTGGCTCGTATGCCGACGCACGGGGAAAGAGAGGGAACGAAAAGAGGGCGAGGGAAACGACGCCGCGGAATGATGGACAAACGGCATCCTCGTCCCGGCGAACAAAGCGAGATCCTTCGCGGTTTCGCGTAACAGTAAACGAAGCGGGGGAAACGGACCGGATCACGTTTCTCGTCGGCAACATCGTCGATTTCGCGAAAACAGGTCTCAGCTCTCTCCATTCATTCGCGATACCTACGTAGGCGTAGGACATCGCGCCCTCGTACCCCGGGGGTATCGGTCGCTTTGTGCGATATCCATAAACCATCGAGAACGCCGTCGTTCTCGATGTCTTTCGCAAGAACGAGAGAAAGAGAGAACGAGCAATGTTCCATTTCCTATTTGCGATCAAACGATCGAACCCGTATCCCGATCTATAAGTATGTGATCCGAGCGCGATCACGCGCAAACGATGCGCTAACGATATGGCACGGCATCGTTCTGGGTACCAATGTGGAAACCAGGTAAAGTTGAAGGCTTATATAAGGCGCGATAAAGATAATATTTATAAAAGATACGACAGTCATAACGCCATGTGCTTTGCGTTCTATGGTGTCTGGACTAAAGGAGCGAATTTGCGCAAAGTCGCTGAAGCGAAACTAATCGAGAAATAATTCTTCCTTATACAATCATAATCGCCTTCAGAGGTTACAAAACGATATAAGTTACTTACTGCTATAAACATGTTTTTAGTCACTAATTGGAGATAATCTAAAAAATATTTAAAATGTTGTAAAAGAGGAAAAATAAAAAAAAACATGAAAATTAGAAAGGTCATATGGTAACAAAAAAATTGCGAGAGATCAAACGAATTAAATTGCAAAAGATTAAATCAAGTGAATTAAATTAAATTTCTTTAATCTGTTTCTTCAAGAAAATTTTATGTAACAAGGAAAGTACAATTGGTCGTAAAGAAAACTATTTTTCTTAAGCAAGAGAATCAGAAAAGCAATTAACATCCGTGAAAATGATCAGTTGGAGAAATTTTAATTAAGAATCTAATCCAGTCTTCTCTCAATCCTATTTATTTATTTATCATTACATTTTATGTATACATACTATGTATACATAAAATGTACATATGTATACTACTTTTATGTATTCATGTATTGCACAGAAGTAGAAATATTGCAGAAAAAATATAAAAATAATTAAACTACACTGACAAAAAATTCTAGTTCAAAACGAATGAATCAGAAAATCTTGTAAGATATTTGATCAATATTGCTTAAATATTCTAGTTATTATAATAAAACTCAATACTTTATAAGTTATAATATAAAATATTGAGTTTTATTTATAATAACTAGAATATTTGATCAATCCTACAAGATTTTCTGTTTTTAATCAGAATTTTTTTTCAGTGTAACGAAAATCAAAATTATCGTTGCTGTATTTGTCGATTACATTGATTTTGATACATTGAAAAGAGTCCACGTCCTATTTGTCTTGTTACTAAATTCAAGCAAGACCTTGGGCCACATACGGACGTTGCACATCACCCTTCACATGGTATTGCAGCACGTAGACATGGCCGTAATTGCATCAATCAATAAAATCCGAGCGTAAGATCTTCCCTCGTGCTTCGCATGGAAGCTACGCGCGTGTCGAGTTAATATCAGAGGCACTACACTTGGCAGGGATGACAAACGCGGACGGAACGGTCAAGTAGCAAGCGTCAGTACCACTTCCCCCGTTCGATCGATCGATCTCGCCCGCATCCACAGTGACGGCCCTCCCTCCCGAGGAGGAAACGAGCGATGTCACGGGGCGCGGGACGCGCGAGTGTCACAGCGGAGAAACCCGGAACGGACGTGCGTGCGGGGATCACGGGCCGGAAGCGGGTATGCGTGCGTGAAACTCACCGGGCGAATTCTCGAGACAGCTTGATGGATTAATACCTTTGTGTCCTCGTTGCGTGCGCGCGTGGCGTAAGTTCAATGCCGCGGCCTGACCGCGCGAGAGATTTACGCTCACGCGGCCAAGACACCAACCCTACACGTGTTAATATAATCTCACGGCCGTGCCCACGTCCGTTTGCAAATGGTCGAAGAAATTGTCCGGGATGGAATAAATATTTGCGGCTAAATCGCGCTGAGATAAACGCGCGTCCGCACCCGCCCACCCGTTTCCTGTTCGTGTCGGTATTTTCGGGAATAATAAATCTCATTCCGACGGCGCTAACGCAGCGAACGCCCAAGAAAATCAGTCGCTATAAAGGGGGTGACGTGCGCGCGCGCGACCAGTTTTCCATTGAATATTCATCGAGCAAAAACTATGTCAAATGGAACGAAACGATTCTTTAGGGAGCTACATGTAGGTCTTGCTAAATGGGTATAGATAACGGTGATTTATTTTTGCGCCTAATTCATTTGCATTTTATTTCTTCTTGTAATTGATGAAAACTTAATTTGCGACATAATAATGTCCCTTGCGTTCAGAAGTTGAGTACTCTCGACACAAATATGCAAATGCAGCAGTACGAGTGTCTTATCTCTCGATTAATTTGATATGAAATGCGTTTGATGTTTAATGGAAAAACTCGATTTCCAGACGTGATAACGAAATAATGAAGACTAATGAAACAATGAATGAACGCGTGACACTAAACGCTACATACTAATTACGAAATAATGGAGCTTTTGTTCAGAATACTGTGTCGCTAGTATAGCATATTTTAATACAGCATATTTTGTCATTATTGCGATTTTTTATCTTTTTCTACTTTATATCTCAATAATCAGTTTGATACCGCAATTATACAATTATATTTGATTGTCTCTTTATACATTTTAGTTATTAATTAATAATTGTCAAATTATGAATGAGAATGTGTGATAGAAAATGTAATTATACTATTTGTAAAATGTAATTATATACGCTACTATAATAAATCTATATCTATATTGACTTTTATATAGTCAAAAAAGTCTCGCACAGAAACTTTTGTTCAATGTTAACTGCGACAGAATCATTTCCCTTTCCAACGGCAATTTCTTCGTCTGTCGTTTATTACGAAATGTATTACTTGTCTCGGTCACAATAGTTTCCCTCCGAATAAAATCTCCGTCTTGCAGTAATAAGGAGGAAACCGATAAGCCTGGCACCGAAATCATTATCGTTTCGAGCAACATCGCGGTCTTTGTACATTCTTAGGGAGGGACGGGTAGGAGGGACATAAAGAATAGAGATAGGGCCGTAACGAGAGTCGAGATTTCGACGATGACCCGCCGTGGCACGTAAAAGAAAACGCAGCCGGATGAAATAGTCGGTGGCTTTTTCCCCTCCGCGGGACGCGGACAGGGTAAAAGGCAAAGCTACCAAAAGCCGGGGCTTTATTGCCTACGAGGCCAGGATCTCGTGCGCGGGATGCGAGATTGTTTAGATCCCTCGCCCATAGACCCGGGGATCGTAAGAAGGCCAGGGAGCCTATCTAGGATCGTATACCGGCCCGCCCCTTGGATTATGGCCGCGAAACGGTTCACGTCGTCCGTTTTCGTGGCTCGTAAGCGACGCTTATTGTAAACTTGCATGGGACCGTACAAAGTCCTCCCGCTGGCGTTTTGTCGTACTTACCGGGGATCGTACTTTTTCGGATGATCTGTCTAAAGATTGTACGACACAGTTGTTATCTCCCGCGTGCGCACGCGTGCCACGATGGCGTCTCGCGAGATGCTCGCTGCAGTCTCGCGGAAATCATAAGTGCAAATATAGATACGCGGATGTCTTCATGAAAGGCAATCGTAAAGTTTTTAATAAAATTGGTTTCGCGAATAATTGCTAAGAAAATTGCTCGTAAAATATCTTGTATCTTTTACGATATATAATAACAGCACGTAGATAAAGTAGACGAAGCGAAACATTTAAACGTTTCATTTTCGGGAAAACGCGAAAACGTACACGGAAAAAAATTACTATTTGCAAGAAATTTTTAATTAGTCCTAATAAACGGTTGTTTTCAATATTTACAAGAAAATTATTTTTTTAATCTAAAATATTACANCTATTAATATTTAAAAAATATTTAATTATATTTATTATTTATTTTAATTTAAACATTTATTTTTTAAAGTTAAAAAAATATTTATTTGAAATACAATTTTAATATTAAGAAAAGAGTAATTTTTTTAATGAAAAAGAAATAGTTTACTAATTTAAAACAATATTATTTACAATTAAAATTTTTATGTTTCAAAATAAAAATATAATACTTTAAGTAAACATTTTTTTACGTTTAAGTAAATATTATCTAATATGAAAATTTTTATTTACAATTACAAAACCTATTTATAAATAAATAAAAAACAATAAGCAAATAAAAGAATTCACTTGCAAATAGCAAATTTTTTTCCGTGCAAAGGAACAAATTATGCAAATTGAGTTAAGATTTTTTTTGCAATCATTTTTATTTGTATATTTATTATAAAATAATTTTAATTTTGTAAGTATATTTTTATATCATGTTTATGTCTATCAAGAAAATTGTCAGATATTTTAATTATTTTCTATATATACTCCTCACGTGTGGTGATAAAATCAGCAGACGTCTCTCTACTACGAAGTCACTTTAACCATTGCGTCTGGCGCCACATATATACAATATACATATATACAAACTGAATAAATAATAAAACTCTGACACGTATCTCGTTCTGATAGAGTCGCTGGATATTCCACAGGGTTCCCCAATTTCACTCCTTTCCTGCAAGGTTATATGTTATATCTTTTCGTTTTTCTCGGGCTCGATGGAGCCATTACGAAACTAAATCGTCGGCGGAATCGAAGATACCGGGACGCACGGAAGTGGGTATCGACCTCATTTCCAAGATCGCTGCAGTATTTTCGCATCGACAGGACCGCGCTCTCTTCCTTTCTTCCTCAGCCTTTCTCTCGTCTTGTCTCAACCGTGGTTGTCGATGTAGTAAAAGTCGAGAAAGGAAGAAGAGAATGCGAGAACACGACAGGTCCCGGTGTCGATTGACTCTCTGGAGAGACGCTTAGAAAAGCGCCGGCCGCCGAGAGATCGAGATTAGAATCGAATTTGCCCGTGTCTGGATCGAGATCGGGCGTAGGAGGCGTGGTGGAACCTCGGAGCGAAGAATCGGCGGAAAGTTCTTTGACAGCCCCCTCGTCCCCTCGCCCCAAATCGCGGCATTCAAATCGGCTTGATGCGCAAAATATTCTTCTTTCCCCCTTATCGCTGGCGACGGGGCGTCTGCTCGCGAGAGTTCCGAATCGGCCACTTATCAAAAGTACCCTTACCCTCTCTCCGTCCCCCGTCAGCCCGCCCGTATCCTCCGTCGAAAGCACTTCCGAGAAAGTACTTGGAGGAAATATCTGAAAATATCCGCGACGGTCGCAGGCACCGTCGCAAAAACAGGATGCATCGATATTCGCCGAGAACTTGCGCGCCGCCGCCGCGCTGTTCGTTGTAAAGGTCGAGTCGCTCTCTCGCGACGGCGAAAGTTTGCAGCAAGAATCGTTCTAAGCTAAATTCCCCAGTAGCCGAGAAGTATGCGCGAAAGGAGCGCGCGGGGTGGAGAAGGGGGGGGACGAAGGGGGAGAAGAAAATGCCAAAGGGAGAGACAGGAAGAAGCGGCCGGCGCAGGATAGGATTCTGTGGCGCAGCATTAAAAGTTGGCAAGTGCAAAGTTTCTTGCGGGATGATCCCGGTAACGGGCGTGCAGTAGCACTCTTAATCCCGTTACCTGCAGCCAATTTTTCTCCGTCCCTTCTTTTTTTCGTTTCCTGATCCTCTCCAGACGCGCTGTCCCCTCGCCCCTCGCGCCCCTCCCGCCACCGCGTCCTCACTCTTTCTCTCTCTCTATGTCGCCTTACACGCGAGCTGCTCTCTATGCCGTTTTCCTTCAGCTTTTCTTATCCACGCGCCTGCATAATGCCTTGCGCCACTGTTATCCTTTTCCCTTTCCGTGCCTTATAGCGCGTATACCTTTGTTCGTTCGTCCACGATACGCGGAAGAACGTGGAACATTTTTATTTTGCCGCGCACGGCACATATAATACATACTAATGAAGTCAAGATAGTCGTTTCTGAATAACCGTTAGGAAGTGAGCTATAAAAATTTGTGTCTTCGGAGGCCATGATTTTTCAAAGTCATTTCTGAACGGACAATTCGTTGGCACTTTTAAGTTGCGATATAACATCAAAGTATCTGTGAATCAACACTGAGAAAAAAATATAGTTACTTTCGGCCTCAACCACAATTTTATAATATTTCTAATGATAATTATGGTTAACATAATGCTGCATGTACAGCCAGGGACAAAATTATTTGGCACCCTATTAAAATAAAGTTTCTTCAAAAATAATATTTCAATAATAACATATATTACACCATGCATAATGGTTATACCATTTGATTGGAGCAAAGTTTTAACTTTAAGAATCCATTTTACAAATCGCTGTACGACAATTTTTAACAGAGATATGAGCAATCATGTATATTTTAATGTATATGTTAATTTTAATATTTTTCTTTAAACCTTGATAACTCGGAAATAAGAAAGCACAGAGATATTTTATCAGAGAAAAGAATTGTAGAGAAAACTTAATTTTTTCACATGGAATAATTAAAAAGTTTCCCAAATTTTTTCTAAACTATTTAAGGCAATTAATTAAGTCACAGTTAATAATAATTAAGGGAACACTTGACACTTCTTCAAAAAATAAACGAAATTCGAGCAACTGTGACTTTGTCAAAAGTTTTTGAAATCCAAATTTTAAAAAAAGATTTTAAAGCTTAAAATTTTCACTTTTGAATAAATTGTATAATATTTATATAAAATTTTGCTAATTTTTACATATCAAAAATGACGAGCTGGACAAAACAAAAAATTTTCTTATAGCTTTTAAGCATGTCACAAGTAAGCACAATTTGAGAAAATGTTTAATTATTCCATGTAAAAGATTAAAGTTTTCTCTACAATTTTTTTCGCTGATAAATTTCTTTTTGTTTTCTTATTTCAGCGTTATCAAGGATTTTAAAAAATTGTGAAAATAAACATTTTCATTTTGATTGCTCATAACTCCATTAAAAATTATCGTATAGCAATTTGTGTAAAATGAATTCTTAAAATTGAAACTTTGTTTTATGATGCATAGAACAATTAAGTTAAATATTATAAATATTATAATATTAAAAATATTATAAAATTATGATTGAGGCCAAAAGTAACTATATTTTTCTCTCAGTGAATATACAAGCAAAAATTACGTTTTTTTTTTTTAGTATAAGTTAATCTCACTTAAATTTATTGTCACCTTTTACCTTTCAAACATTATTATTAATTTTGTTCAAGTGCTACTAGTAAATCACCAAATTGCGAATTCTAGTACAATATTACAGAATTTTTCGAATAATGAAAAATAATCTCCTCATTCTCTTGAGCGAGATACAGCATAAGAGAGATTTCTCTCAATAAAATGAGGATCCTGCCATAAATATAATGGAATGTAATCAAGCTTCGTGGTTTCAGTGATCCTTGAAACCTACTACAAGGCACGTTCCACACCAGGAAATATAAGCCACCCATCCAAAGCAAATAACAACGGATCACACTGGGTGATATTGAAATAAACATTTAGTGTCACGCGTATTCGCCCTGCGTCTGGTTTTTTTTTCTTCGGAGTAAAACGGGACGTTTAACGAGCGCTATTATGTGCGCGCAAACACATTGGAGAAAGCATGAATAATTAAAAACTGTGATGCCGTTGAAATAGGCAATCTAACGTGGAAATACTGCGAAACTGCGCCATGAAAACTGCGTCACAAAGTAACCGGAACATTTCGGATATAAAGATACAATTTTCTCAACACCGAATTTGACAAACAACGTGGAAATTATTTCGGCGAAAACTAAGAGAAAATCCGTTTTAATTAAGCGTTCTAAGTCAATTAGTGGCAATTAGTGTTGGGCAAGCAATTTATCGCGAGACTGATTTAATTTTCTAGATGTGACAGAAAGATAGCGAAGATCGCGCCGAGTTGCCCCCGAAGATAGCGGGGCTTTAATTGGCGCAATATTTCGGAATGTGATTAAATTTATTATGTTGTTGATTGTTGTGCCAACTCTGGAAAATGCTAGAGCTAATTATTGAAAAACCGTAAACCAAAATTCCGGAATCTTTACGAGCGATACGCTCGCACGTTCGCGTAATCTTCGTGAGACTAGAGAGTGGCAAATTCGTATCTTCTGCCCGTGGCAACAGCAGTCCCGCAGCCCTCTATCCGTTGTAGCCGTACGATCGCGTTGGAGCTGGCGGTTTTAAACTCGGAAGTGATGTCTGACGCAGCTTTCCCATCGGTGGCGGTTCACTTATCTGATTCCACCTTTTCCGCCATCGTGGGATAAAAGTATCGGGCTAGCCCGGCTACGTAAAAGACGTAGGAAACGGGTACTTGAAATCGAACAAAGGCTTTCACAGTAAATGGTACCGCGCGTCTATACCTGCTTGAAAAACCCTTCCTTCGGCTATCCCTCCGATTACGCGCCGTTCGGAAACTTCTTTACGACGGATCGAGGACGACAACGCCCGGAACTCGCTCCGAAACGGCGACTTCCCAGTCACGAAATTGGTGAAGTAGCGCTGGGAAAGCGCGTACTTGCCCGAGACTCTTTCAACAAACATGAAAACACTCTGTGGATTTAAGTTTTATAGCTCCGTGACATTCAATTCAGATAGATGGGACATCAGCTCTCGGCACATTTATCCATTTTTAATGTATACACTGAAAAGAATTCTGGTTAAAAACGGACGAATCAGAAAAATATTGTGGGATCGATGAAATATTCTTTATATTATAATAGAAATTCTGGTTATTATAATAGAACTCAATACTTTATAACTTATAATAACCAGAACATTTGATTAATCAATCAAAAGTATGAATTTTATCAGGGAACGGCATTTTCAGTAAAACAGCAGACACAGATCTCTTCGTGATATAAACTGATGAGAAAATATCAGCTGTGACTTGTAAAATTTAACCGTTTTTAATCTACTTTTTAAAAGAAATTTCTCACACTGAAAAAAATTCTGGTTAAAAACAGATGAATAAAAAAATCTTGTAGGATTGATCAAATATTCTGGTTATTATAATAGGAGTTCTGGTTACTACAAGTTATAAAATATTGAGTTCTATTATAATAACGAGAATATTTCATCAATCCTACAAGGTTTTTCTGATTCGTCCGTTTTTAACCAGAATTTTTTTCAGTGTATATTAAAACCGCTAATTGCTTTCAAATTATAAGCGAATATAAAGGATTTTTGATGATTAAGTCTCAGAGATAAAACGATAATAAAAATTCAATTTTTTATTTCAAATGGGTTTACATATTAGCAAAGCTTCAATCTTGAATCTTAGACAAGAGGAGAGATGGCATTATCAAGAAAATGCCCAAAAAGATACTTGTTGTCTAATTAAGCAGATAGTAAAGGCTCCTATAAATCCACGCGAATTTAAGAAATCAAGAAATCAAAGAGATGAAATATCGTCCGGCGCAAAACGCGGTCCTCGGGAAAATCGTTTGGATGAAAGTTAAGTGCGACAGGCGAATCTCACGCGTGCACTCGCGAGATGTGCAACAACATGGCATACGAATCTGTGAGCTTATGGTACCACTCTCGCACGATTTATGATTTTCCCTCGACAGCACGGGAAATCCCTCCTACAGACCGAAATATGATTCCACTAGAGCGCGTGTCGTTGCATTAATACATGGTTCTCTATTTTTCTGAGCGCCTGCCGCGAACGCACGCAACGTGTCTCCTAAAATATTTTACTCGTTTGTACGACTGGAAAGCAAATGAAGTGCATAAATGTGACATGGCGCGCGCGCGCGCGCACGTATGTCACGATGACCTGTCGCCGGTTTCTAACACTAAAGCGAATAAATTGGGTTAACGGTATTTGATGCATAATAATTATTGCCCCCGCAACGCGTCGTCGAGCAAATTACCCTGGCAGGAAGACCGGGAAGGAAGTTGGCGCGTCTGGCAGAGGGAGACAGGAGATAAGGGAAATGAGAGAAAGACGAGGCTGATCAGCGCGTTGTAATTTAAAAAGTTCCTTCGTCCCCCGTGAAATTGATAAATCGCGCGAGGCGACTCTTGCCTTCTCGTACCTCTCCTCATCTCCGACTCCCCTTCTCGCCTCCCCCTCGTGACGGGTCTTCGGGCGGGTGCAATCAAGGATAATCTGCCTCTAGGAGTAATAAGTTGAAAAGTCCATTTTTCTACGGTTCCCGTCTTTCGCGATGTGACTACCTCGCGCGTTACTCCCCGCGCGATTGCAGCATCTGCGATTTCTCTAATTTCACGGAACGAAGCTTAAATGATTCCTCAAAAGTTTTCCTCCTTGCGCTGCCGCGGCAATCCCAATTACGCCATTGCGATATCATGTACCGAACAAACTTACAGGCATCAACATGTAACGTATGAGCGTATTTAAGAAGCAGCGGGATGTAAATATGACGTCGTCCTTTCAAGAGCGCAACGCAAAGGCAAAATCTTTTCACCCTTTCAGAAGGAATAAGTATAATTCAGCTTGAAACTTTGAATTACACTTGAGTATGAAACGATATAAAACTTTAGTTCTTTGTTAAAGAAATATGTGTTTAAACAATTGGAATTTTTACTTTATATTTTGCAATTTGTACACTGAAAAAAATTCTGGTTATTATAAGTTATAAAGTATTAAATTCTATTATAATAACCAGAATTTTTTTCAATATATAGATTGTTTTTCAGATTATGCAGAATAAATTAACAATAATAAATATAAATTAATAACATTTTATTTTCTCTCCGCTTGTTGAAATATAAATTCACACGTCTGCGTATCGAATCCGAAAATTGATCCGTGTTTTTTCCAAATGGTATATACTCCCTCTAATGCAGAATACAGGGCGCTCTATGGATAAAGGTACCACGAAGACGTTTCCTCGTGGGTATTAGCGTCATCCCTTTGCCGAAGATTGATGGAGGTGGCCTGACAGAACCACCCTCCGGTCTTCTCTGTTTGCCCGTCCCCCGCCGCCCTGTCGCTCCATCCTTCTTGCATGAAAAAAAATCACCCTCCTTCCCTTCGCGGCCAACGTCCTTTCCTATAAATGGTTGTAGTCCATGTCGATATTTATTACGGAACTGATCGGGATAGGCCGAAGATACTAAAGGATATTAGATGAAAGTTAAGGTACAGCTGGCGAAGTGTTTGATATATCGAGGGAAATTGCAAAGGGATATCATCAAGCATAAAACATCGAATGTAATGTATAGCGAAGAAAAAAAAAATAAAAGACCAGTCGCACATATCGAGCGAAGGAATGGAAGAGGGATCTCGCGAGTATTAAACTTCAATAATTAAGCTTCGTAGCGCGCTGATGTCATTCTTTATCGGGCCTTATTATTCTTTCACGAGCGACGCCATCACCCACTTCCAGTCTTTAGGAGAGACGTTTATATCGCTTATAAATGAAGACACCAACGCCACGCAAAATTCCGCCGTATTTCCATATCACCATGCGTATTTGTATTGTATGACAGTTGTTACTTATTTTATCATATTCGTATTGTGTGGTAGGCTGATACGAAGGAAATGCCTGGGGCAGCAGTATCGCACCGCGCGATGCAACGTATTGTGAATCAGAATGCACGTCTGACTTATTGAACGCAAACTTGTTACGAGAATAACTTTAGTGCGTGATACGGATTCGTGCAATCCTATACACGTTAGCCATATCTATAAATATATCAGGCGCATTTCGCCGAATTTATGGCAAGACCGTTCGCGGAATTTCAAAAGTCAGATTTCCAACGGCGCGATACGCTTCCGTCTTTCTGACGGCGTGAAAAGTGGATTTGTCATCTCGCAGGCGGCTCGCTAAATTTTCCAGAAACTCACAATCCCGCGAAATGTACAGGCGCGTGAAGAACCTTGCGTGCTCTCACATGTCGAAATGTACGTATCGATGGGGGTAGAAAGAGGTGTATGGTAACCATCTCTCGTGAGGAATATCGATTGGACGGCGAGCATTATACGGACCTAGTTACGTTCGGAATACGGTATTAGTACGGACACGGGTATCAAGATAAAGATCGAGCCGATGCTTTCATTTTTCTTCGTTAGAGCGTACATCAATTGTGCCACGTACTGACTGACAATTATTTATTGCACTAGTAACAATCTTCCTAAGATAAAACTTTAAAGACGTTTCCGAAAGATATTAAAGATCCAAAAATTTATTTAAAAAATAAATGCTTCAGAAATGTGCGAACAATTAACATTTTAATGTAGAATTAAATTTATTAAGTTCGGATAATAAACCGGATGATTCCTAATACATTCTGAAAATGAAAGATATAGATAATTTTATGAAGAAAAATTTACATACACTTTTATCATCAACGACTTAGTTCTGGAGATAGGGTGCTCAACAAAAAAATTATACTTTTTAAACTCTCGAAAATGTTTCCAATTGTTCTCGTGAAAATTACTGCGTGTTAGTGGTGATTAATGGGCTACTTTTAGCGATCGAAAAATTCTAGTATCATCAATGACATACATACAAGCGATTATTGAGATCGAGAATTTTTGACAGAAAAAAAATGATAGGCCATTACAGATAAAACTGTTTATTTAATCAATAAGCGAAAAGTAGTGAGATTATTATGTAATAAAACAATTAAATTGTGTGTTTAAAACTTTCATGAATATTTATTTAAGCAGGAGAACGATTTTATTACTTTCCAAGTTAATCCCGCATGAGAGAGATTTTATTGCTTCTTGAGTATTCGACAAATATTTACACTTCACGTGAGTCTAATGAAACCGAGCCACGAAATACGAGCGTGGCCGAATGTCCGGCTTAATAGTTTCATAGCAATAGCGTGTAGCTAAACGTGGCACGTAGTCGACGAGTGCGAATTCAGGTACATATCGGTGACGTAAAGTGCCGCGAGCAAACAAGGAGCAAATGGGTTAATGGGCTTTCTGAAAACGGCCGGCTACAGGGAATTTCACATTTCTGTCAGTAGTTAGACGTTCAGCCTTCCCTCCTCCGTTCTCGCAATAGCTTAATTTGTGCCTCTACCATGCCATACCTTTATTTCCCTCCCTCCTCTCTCTCTTTATTTTCTTCTCTTTAATCTTACGTCCTTCCAATTATCCGGTTTTTCTCTGTCGTCCTGTCATGTGTGCATATATAACTATATTCATTAATCGATCCGAAAGGGAGCCCATTCTCTGTTTATTCCCGGAAGTTCCAACTGTTCGTTCAAGGACCGTGCCTCGTTTAACCTCGATTCGCCTATCGGGCTAGAGCATCCCACCGATTAAACTCGTCGAACAACCCGACCGGAGAAGATCGAAGTTTCGGCAGTTTGCGTATATCTTCCATAGGAGTACTAAAGCGAAGCTTCTTTCTCGACTAAGCGGACGTTCGTGAATCTGTCGGAAGCACTTGTGAGCATAGTTGAGGTCACGAAGATATGAACTCATTATAATCAAATATACTGTTCAACGTTACATCAGAAATTCTATTTTATAATAAAGAAAAAATTGCAAACTGCGACGCACGAACAGGCAGATTATATAGATAAAACGAATTATTCATTAAAAACTCTCTTAATGATCATGTTACTCCGGAGGACAACAAAAAAAAAACTTGAAATATAATTCTATTATTCTATTACTCTGTCACAATAGTGTCTTTACAGAGACGCAATAGAGGCGAAGAAACGCAGTTACGAAGGCAGCAATCTAGTCAATCGAGTCAATTGAGCGGACGAGCTTAACCGCGCTGGAAACACGAAGTGGTTGCCGGCGGTACGAGGACGGGCGCGGTGCGGAAGAGGAAAGGGAACGGGGGCGGGACGAGGCAGGGCAGACGGGCCAGGAATTTATCATTTCGTAGTTGAAGTGCCGTAGTGGCGACAAGGCTGAAATTGCAGTATTTGGGAGTCGAGTGGAGGCTCGAAAGGAGAGGAATGGAGTGGAGATTGGGGGAAAGAGCGACAGGGGATAGAGGACAAGAAGGAGGCAGGCTTACGTAGGAAGTACCTGGGCTGTGGAAAGAGATGGGAATGGGAGAGGGGGGGGGGGCGCCTGGGAAGTGCAACGGAAGCGAGCGCTAAAGAGAAAGAGCAAGCGCGAGCGAGAGACAAGGACGGAATTGTTAGGGAGCCTCGTGGAATGCTGTTGGAGAAAGAGAGAGAGAGAGAGAGAGAGGGGGAGGGGGGGATTCGACGGAAACAAGCTGCGATCCTAAGCGACGATTCTCTGGTAGCCACTCACGTCACTCCCCTTCGCCTCTCGTCAACCACCCCCATTCGATGTTCCTCTCTTTCGCTCTTTGCACTCTGCTGACAGTAGTTGCGGCCCGCTACTAGTCAGCCTGGCCGCGTGACTGGCTGACTACACCGCTGCCTACATCACTACCGCACTGCGACAATTTGATAGCTCGATCGGAGACTGTGAAGCATATCCTCCGGCTTTGTTCTCCATCTCCACCTTTCTCCCTCTTCCACTTCCTTCGTTTTCCGCTATCCCTCCCGCTCTATCTGTCCAGTTCTACGTACCAATTTCAACGAAATTGTTACACTTGCGTCATTCAACTGTTGCAACACCATTAGGCACCTCTCGCTGCAATTTCACGATGCATATGCGTCTACAGAGAAATTTTCGCTTTTGAATGCTACGAGAGATAGAAAGAAAAGGAGAAAGAGAGAAAGAAGAAGGAAGAGAGAGAAAGAGAAAGAGGAAAGGAGGGATGATGGCATAAACGATGAATTGTTATGGCATTGAGTTATTTACGATCCACCCGCGTGTCGAATATGATAGGTTGAAAAATACGCTACGAATGGCATCACATTTCTTGATGTGGTTCTAATTATCTTAATGTTCTTCAAACCTAAATGTTTCGAATCTCTTGTGAGACATATGCATTGTACAAAACTGCAGATAACGAAATAGACTACTGTTCCTAAAAAAATTATTTTAAATCTCTCAGAATATTCGATGATGAAAATCGTAATTTATTCGCAATTATTTTTAGGATCGAGAACATTTCCCGATCGAAAGCACTAAAATCCACAGGATATAAGCTCTGAACAACGTTACTTTGCGAAAGGAACGGCGGCCGCCTACGCCGAGGGGTTAACACTCGACCGAATAGGATTAGAGAACGATAGAATTCCTTATTCACGATCGAATATATCTGCACCCGTCATCTTCCAAGGATCCCAAGTTCAAGATATGTGCGCGATATATATGCCGTCTCACGTCATGATGGGGTGGAGGAGGCGGAGGGGGCAGAGAAGGGGAGCGTCAATAACCCGGCCGTTTCACAAAGGGACGCGACGGCAGGATGAATCGTCGAAGAGGCACGACGCCGATGCCTTTACCGAAGCGAGGCACCTCGAGGCAGTGCTCCTTCCAGGCCACGCCCCGGATGCCTTTGCCTACCTCGTGTCAATGGGGACGAGGGCCTTATTAGAATCGACGGTAATTCGACGACGGGGAAGTTTGTTGATGAGGATTCTAGCTACAGGCAGTCGTTTGGAGCCGATGTCGGAGCTGCGAAAGGGGATGATAGTGTCCTCGCCCGAGAAATGTTTTGACATTATAAATACCTATTAAAAAGATCTAAGAAGGAGAGCGAGAACTTACTACACTGAAAAAAAAATTCTAGGTAAACTTATAAGATTTTAGTAATGCAATTTTTGAAATAATAATTATTGCCAAATATAATAATAATAACAAAATGTTCGATAATAATTATAATCACTTCATTTTGTATAACATTATTTTTTCATAATGACCTATATATTTAGCTATATCACCAAAGTTCTTGGTAACTTTTATCAAGACTGGATTAGTATAATCAATTTTTTTCAGTGTATAAACAAATCGACAGAGAAGTTGTGGCCACTAATCGTTTCGAGAAATTCTGAATAAAATAGATTTTATATTTTCTACTATTAATATTTACTATTAATATTAATATTTATTTTTAAAAACGTATATAATAAATAATATTAAAAATATATATGTAATATTTCATAATCATATTCCTATTTATCACCATTTTCTTGCATTCTCTATCACGTTACTATACGTTTCAATAAATCTAATAATTACTGTTACTTTTAAGAAACAGTTGATACATTTATCATTTTCCTAATTTATCGATCGATTGTGCGGCTTATCGTACGTATCAGTTTACGTTAGTTGAGAATTCTTGCGGATTTGGAACAAAAACTTAAATCTCCGAGGAGGGATGCTACCATTGAGAGCACGAAGCTTCGAAAACTCATCGAGTTTAGGTACATAGGTGCGACGTACTACATTTCCGCAACTTTGAGCAAACTCTGATTGCTGCACGTGCTTTTCCTAATGTGCTGGGCATGCCTGTCGCTTTTCCTGCTTGCGAATTTCCACACGCCAACGACTGTAAAGTTTTGGTAATAAGTCGAAAGATTAATCGACATACTTGCGCAACACTCTTGAGATTTTTGCGTGCAGATAAGTTAACGATGCAACAGCGTCATTAGGCTTTTAACAAACTTCTCGATGTTATAAGCGACATATGTTCGTTGCACAAGAGTCAAAAAATGTGTAATAAAGACTATCGGGGAGTGGGACACCGTTAGCGCTTATCTTCGAGGCACTCTGACAGTCTCATTAATTTTATGAAAACCCCCCACAAGAATCTCGCAGAAACCTCCGTTGTTTCCTCGCGGCTATCACAACACTCTGTCACCCCTTCACACTAGATTCCCCCATTATTAACGTCACTGCGCGGTCCGCCAGAGTGAAGTACACAAAACGCAGGCAACCTGAAGCCCAGTGACAGGATCCATTAGAAGCGGTTTACTTAGGTCCTTCAAGATTAGCCTGCCGCCTCCTCCTCTTTTCCCCCCTTGTGGTTTCTCGGCTCTCTCTTTATCTTTCGCGACACCTAACACTTCGATTTTAGTACTTACAGTACTTGCGCCGGATATAAAAAGTTCGATGGTATTTATGAAAGAGATACACATTTGCACTGAAAAAAAATTTGAGGTAAAAACGAACGAATTAGAAAATCTTGTAGGATTGATCAAATATTCTGGTTATTATAATAGAACTCAATACTTTATAACTTATAATAACCATAATATTTGATTAATCAATCAAAAGTATGAATTTTATCGGGGAACGGCATTTTCAATAAAACAGCAGACACAAATCTCTTCGTGATGAACTGATAAGAAAACATAAGCTATGGCTTGTGAAAAGCTTCAGCTGTTTTTAATATACTTTTTAAAAGAAAAATTTCTCACACTGAAAAAAATTCTGGTTAAAAACAGACAAGTAAAAAAATCTTATAGGATTGATCAAATATTCTGGTTATTATAAGTTATAAAGTATTGAATTCTATTTTTTAATCATTCACAACAATTCTAATTTTAAACTAGAATTTTTTTCCAGTGTGAAAAACTTTTTCTAAAAAATATAGATTAAAACCGACTAAATTTCGCAAGTCGCAGCTTATATTTTCTTAGTTCATATTCACGAGGAGATTTGTGTCTGCTGTTTTATTGAATATGCCGTTTCCTGATAAAATTCATACTCTTTCGATGACGCGTGTCTTGACGCGATACCTTCGACTGCTGCGGAATTTCAAACTTGGCGACACGTGGCAGGTAATTTAGTATCGCATAATAATGGAGCAAAGGAGAGCTCGGAGAAGCCGCATCTCTCTCCTGCTCTACCTCCACAGTTGCGTTGCGGCGTAAAGTCCCCGTTTATAATGAGACGCTTTAATTAAAAGATTACGTTCCGCGTCTCAAGGTAACTTTGTCCTTACTAATTCCGACGCACGTAGTGCTAATCCCTCTAGTTCTTCATTAAAGACGTACGACTGTCCATCTTTTTTTCTACAATGCTTTTTTTTATGATGCCCGTCCGCCTGCAATTCGTTGTTGCGGCAAACAGCCGGGCGTGTTTCCTACATTCTTCTACTCGTTATCCGTCCAGCTTTAATGCCCGCGGTGAATCGTCCGCGTTCACGCCGATCCGTTCGAACGATAATTATGATACTACCCCTTGTGACGGATCTCGGCACGGCCCGTGCCCTCCCAGGAAGAGCGTTTTACGCAGCGCGAACGCGTTAAAAAACCTTCCGGTCTGCCATGAAGATTGATGATCGAGCTCGTAGCCGACGGGCTGCCCGAAGATTCGCTCGGCAAACTTTTTTTTTTACTCCTCCCCTCTTTAATAGGTTACGTCACTCGGGGAACGAAAACGCCCTGGGTAGCACCCACGGCACAGTTGGCCTCGACGACAAAAGAAAAGAACGGACCTCACCCGTGCGGAGTACGGATAGTACCCTCCGGTGCTTACCGCGTTTTTTCGTCATTACCCGTCGCCGTTACAGGCAGGATAAGATCGTGAGTCGAGTTAGCCACGTAAATTGGCTTAAGGGATTTGCGTCTCGGTACGCTTAATAGTGTGTGTCGTACTCGACGGTTATGCCGACGGTCAGAAATCGCCGTCTGCTTCGATATTGTATACATGTGCGTCGCTGTTAATCTTTGCCGGTAGAATTCCTTGAGCAGGAATCGATCGTGATTTAACGAGATTGACTATTTCAACGCGACCAGTGCGTACATTTTCCTATTTTATTCCTATTTGAAGCATATTTAATTATTCTTGTGATGGGAGAAAAAATTGCCATCGTGCCCTGTACGCATATGGAAAATTTTACAAGTCCGTAGAGGAGTAAAAGTAATTTTAAATATAAAGAAATGGAGACACTGATATTTAGTAAGATTCAGAAATTAATAATTTAGAGATGTAAATGTGAACTCCAAAAGTTAAGATCAAATTAATCAAAGATACAGCAATTCAAAATATTTCAAATAGATCTAGAATTTGAAGATTGAAACATAGTAAAATCGTCCAAAAGATCAACAAGAGTCTAAAACTCTTGACTGGAAAATACAATCTGAAAGTTTCATCAATTGGAGACAATCGCAAGATTACATAATTATTTCAATTAAAAAAATGTTTTTACGGTTATTACTTATATTCTTACTTTGATACTTTAAAATTTCCTCAAAGATTTATACGCTAAATTAAGAGAGATATTTTTTTCAATGTACGTGAATAGGAATCATAATCATGGCGTTTAGTTCTGTCAATAGGTAAATAATTGAGCAATTAAGACAAAGTCGTTGCACTCATAAGAAGCGGATGCGTCATTTCGATCGATCGGCCTGTTGGCGCGGTGTGGGTAGAAGATTGAGATATTTATAAAGGCAATCCCTGTGGACGCAGTATGGGGAAGAGGATATAAGCCCCGGTGGATGAGGATTAAGGGTGCGTTTAAGGGCTGTTTACGGTTTTGCGGACGCCACGATATCAGCCTGCGCGTATAAGCCGCGGTGCTGCGGAATTTCGGATCGTGGTTTATGGATAGCTTGAAATAGGAACGTGAAGCCTAACAGGCGGAGGATAAACCTTCGCTGCTCTAGTAGATTGCATAAGAGTGTGCGATCGATGTGATAATTAACGTTAATTCGTAATGATATATTAATGCATAATTCTTGCAAAGAGAGTTCACCAAAGTCAAACCTTCCTAGGAGATTTCATAAATATTATAAAATAGTATAATAGAATCTTACATTTACGATTATATTGCTCCAATTCCTTAGTAGACCTTTTCAAATTAAATTTACATATCTCAGCAGAAATAAAAGCTTTGATTCACAATACGGTTAAAGATTTTGCAATTAATGATTTCGTTTCTTCAATATCAACAATACCATTAATATTGCAGTTTTATTTTGAATTCCAAGTAGTTTCGAGAGGAGTAAAATAAAATATGTAATTCATCATTCTCTATCATTACTCTGTCCGAAATTGCTGTAATTTTCGTTATACAATTCTTTCTGAAATAGCGTGGTAATATTTTCTGCTGCGGCTACATTCAAATATGTTAGTCATACTAAACTAATATTTGTCCCGTCTACTATATTTGTCACGAGATGGTTTGTCGCGTTATTTTTCTACTACAAACCGGACACGCATGTCACAGTAATTCCCACGAAGTGTTACACACACGCACGCTCTCGCGCAACGCAGAGTATTCTAATATGCAATGCAATATTTATTTCAGAATTGGATTTTTCAACGAACCTGAAATTAATGCTTCTTTAACAACAATCTAATTAGAATGATTTTAAAAATTGTAATAATTAATTAAGAAATATAGAATTATACAAATACAAGAAATACAGACATAAAATCGTGATTTTTTTGTTTTTGATATACGTGAAGGTGCTGATTGAGTAAAAAATTTTATAATTTCATTTTATCGTATAATATTGTCGCGAGAGGAGAACATATCGAATCGATGTCAGAGGAAATGTAACCTTATTAATTCCATTCTTTTCCCTTGCCAAATTAACTTCACTCTGTAAAGTTTCCTTCAGAAAATAAGTTTAACAAATATGCTAAATCGATATCGGGCGCATCCGAGTCTGCACCGTTGCAACCTGTCAACTGTCGTGTTAAACAACATATTACAAGGCAAACCTGCGACTAACTACAATCTCTCCTGGGGTCGACACGGCATCCTGCGCAACCCAACTTTCTCATAATTCGTGCTGACAGCAATCTATTTATCCGGTGACTGACGACTCTTCGAGTCGCTGCAATTTTCAAACCGCACTATTGATCGTAATTTACAAGCATGAATCTAATCTCGAAACGGCGAACAAAGCAACGAAGATTAATTCGAGCGCACTGCACACGATACAAGCTACTGTATCAATTGAAGCTTACATGTAAGCTTACACTTTAAAAGCAATTGAGTTAAATATTAAAAATCAATATTCTCCGCGTTCTCAGCTCTCTGAATTATATTGGTAGGCTCGATTTCTCAGTATTTCTAAATTGTAAGCATCACAGATAGTGTAAAACAATTTAATACGATATACATTCCTTTTATGCACGATGGGTATTACAATCCCTTTGATTTCTCTGCGCAGCTTAGTGTTTAGCAGTTTATTATTTATTCTCTCTACACCAGTAGCTTTCTCCGCTCGTCTAAAATCTCTCAAACATGTCATACCGTAATCTCCATTGGACACCTGTACACACAGCTCAGGGCTACGTGCGTCCGCGTCTGCAAACGCGCACCCCGATCCGTTAAGGCGCTACCGTACATGCAGATGCATCCGGGATATTTGTGTTGATACGCTTCTGTCGCATGGGCTTTAATACCAGCAACCGAGAGCGTGTTCCGAAAGGGAATAGGTCGTCGGGTTCTTGAGATTGAGTTAGGTTAAGGATGGGCTGGTATTCAACGAGCAGTGTCCTGGCACGTGTCGCAAGACGCTCTAAGACTGTAAACACGATCGTAATGATTTAAGTCGTTTACCGTTTGTACGTACTCTTCTCTCTCTCTCTCTCTCTCACACACACACACTCTCTCACTTACTCTGTGCCTCTCTCTTACCTTTTCTTTCTCATAGCGACTTTGCTTTAATCTTTTCTCGTTCTTCTTCATTTATCACAGTCGCCGTTAATCTATGAAGCTGCTGCACGTGTTTCTAGAATTCCCGACGCGATAATTGAAACATTTCTAGCCCGATTAAACAATGTTCCGCATTATCCGGATTGCGGTATTGTTATGTGAAGTCTAGAGCGATACACGTGATACCGCATGAGAATGAAATTTCGTATTATTACAGATAGTTGGCCACAAATTTGTCAAAGTTGCATTTTGAATCGTAATGCAAGGCGAAATCTCGAAGTAAAAGCGGAGAAAGATTTAATGTATACTTTAGAGGAAGAAAAAGTCTGGAAAAGTATAAGTAGTAGCAATGAAAACAAGAAACTTTGTAAGATCCCAAAGACCCTGCTTGTATATCCTACAGTTGAACAGCAGCGTTAGGAATATCGGGTACTCTCTTATCCGAATATTCGAAAAGCGTTATCTTACTGGAAAATAAATATTCGACAATTGGTCGAAACTTTTATTGTATACAGAATGTTTCTTAAAGACTGTCCCACTAATTACATAACGTTATTCCTTATCAAAAATTGAATCAAAAAGTCTTGAACCATTTCTTTCTATAATGCTTAATAAGACAGTAATTATTGAATAAAGTTAATCCAATCAGCAGTCTTTAGACGGGCATACATTAATGAGCTGCGCGTTTAATAGTATGCGTGTAGTAGTTACATTACCAAGCGCGTGACTTACTGACACATGTCTGTTTAAAGAACGATGCTGATTGCATTAACTTTATTTAATAATTACTGCTTTATTAAGCATTATAGAAAAAAATTATTCAGGACTTTTCGACTCAATTTTTGATAAGAAATAATGCTATGTAACTATAATAGTAGGTGACCGTTAAGAAACACACTGTATATACAATGTAAATATACATATGTACATTTCTTACTTTTATTTTTTTTACCTTTATTTGAGATTGATTATCCGGCGCGCAATCGTGCGCATATATGTAGCAAAATATTCTGCTAATTTCGCCGGCCATGGCGCGTCCTAGTCACGTGAATCGCCCAAGGCCGACGGTCGGATGAGGGTGGATCAGCAAGTGGACGAGCAACAGCCAGCACCAGTCGACTTTGCAAAGCGAAGCGCGTGCACCGAAGTGCAGGGCCACGTGCCGAACGTATTTCGATCTGACTGAGAAAAAGGGAAGAGACCAGGACGGGAGCGAAGGCATCGCGACGACGGGCAACACAACCACACCCTATCTCTAGACTCGCTAGATCGATAGTCACAACCCTGCTAGAGCAGAGAGAGAGAGAGAGAGAAGAGAGATGGAGAATGGGTCGCTTGAGAGAAAAAGAGGGAAGGAAAGAAGGAGGGATGAGACAAATTGCCAAGAGATCTCACCACGCTATCTCCGTCCCGTTTCTTTCTTCCCTCGCGCGTTTTTCCTTTCTTCTCCCTTTCTTAGGTTCTCCTCTACCTCTACCCCGATCGGTTACCTGCCGCCTACGACCAATGTCGCGACCAAGTCTTTTCCGACGTCTCTCTCGGCGCAATCCGACGCACGACTCCATCGTCCCGATGATTTCGAAAGAGCGGAATTTATGGCCACCTACTCGGGGAGGCGCGCGAGATCGTTAATGGATTCGCGATCCAGCGCGACGATGTTATCGGTTTTATATCGCGCGCCGGATAATCTTCCGTCCGCTATTGTTTTATAGGCGGCGAACAATTTCCACCTTTGCCGAGAACAATCGTTTGCTCGGCGGCAATTTACGTAATTGGAATTTATATAATTACATTGCAATAATGCGATTGCTTCTTCCCCTCTGTGCACGCGGATTAAGTTATCATAAAATGTTACACCGAATTTCCTACCTCGAGTATACTTTCCAATTACGCAATGCGATTACGCTCTGCCGTAATAAGAACTTCCCCGTCCCTCGCAAACAATCGTTTTCAGGGGTTTACCTTTTTTTTTTGCTGCGCGAAAACTTCCCTGACAACACAATCTCCAAACGACTATTCGTTTATCTTTCTCCCGCGTTTTATATCTCATCTTCCTTCTTTTTGCATTAACGTATTTTTTCTCTTCAAACAGCAATTATATCTCAAAATAATACTGTATTATTTCTGCGTCGTGCTGGAATATTTTTAATGATTGATATAATATTATCAGAATCATGACACGACAATTATCATTGTTGTAATTATTTTCATTGCGGACGTAGTAATCTAAGATTCTTTATTTTAAGTTTGATTTCGATTTATTTCAATTGCACGTTCAGTCTATCAATATTGTCCATCGTCATTTCCATTTGTATTAAAGACCCAGTATGCATCTAGGAAATTTAAGGTTTACCTCAATTATGATATACGTATGCTTTTGTAGGTCAACCAGCTTGTCTTTGCATTTACATATCTACCTCTGCGCCACTCATCACACAGCGTTTCTACAATGTAATCTTGCAGCCTAATTGTTGCAAGAATGACAATTCATGCTTGGAACTTGTGCTCGGTTAGTCACGCTCGCAGAAACGACAAAGCGGAATAGCTCGGTGAAATGCAAATTAGAGTAGTTAAACTGCTATCTCTCTCTCTGCTTGAGGAAGATTTGAAATGATAGTAAGCATCTTATTAGTATGGCACGATTAGATCAAGCGTGAATATAGATAAATGCGACAATTTAATGTAATATATATTGAATTGAATGCAATATATATACACATACACTGTATACACACACGTGTACATGTGCTTAGAATGGAACGAAAGCTCAGTGAAAAGAGCTTTCATAGCGGGGACATCGTGACAGGATGGAATAACATACGTCCGTCGCATTGATGAATTTCGGCGGTTTAAATTGTACCGACCATAACGCTCGCAAAAAGAAATTACGTAAGCCATTACGCATTCAAATTAAATTCGAAAAAAATTTAGTGCACGTGACATTTCCGTTGGAAATAACGCGCTTCGATCGCGCGTACACGTGCGGTGTATCTTTTTACTTTTAAATGAATGAACGGCATCCCCCCGACGGCGGAATGCCGACGGAAAAGAACGGCTGGTCAAGCAAGGACGAGTTTAAACAAACGTTGTCGCGCCGGACGTCTCGCAAGAGCAACTTACGAATATATTTCTGAAAGCTCATTTACGTAAATGTTATACAGGCTCCCGGTGTGAATACAAAATAGAAATTACGTGACGCAGCGCAAACAGTAACGACTCGGTTCGCATGCGAGGCGCACGGCGACTCTCTAGTTTCTCAGGATAAAATCCCAGGGGGGGCACCTTCCGTAATAGAATATCACGCGGATAGTTGGAGAACAGGGGCGATCTCTTTAAAACTGAATAATATATCAACAACGCTGAGAACTGTTTACGACCGGTATCTCACTTGTCTCCGAGGATTTTCCTATCGCCGGAATTGCGCACGCATAATCCGCGAGAGCCGCGTCATTCTAAACTTTCGACAATATTAAATTTTAGCGCGGGCGCAGAAGTGATTATTTCAACGTTCGAAGCTCCCGAAGCTGCAATTTACGCCGCGTGAAAATAAACAACGATGAAACCGTATCGAAAAAAAAAAAAAAAACACACGGTCGGACAACATTTAGCACGTAACGATATTCATTAGCATTTAATGACGCGTGTAACGCAGCAAGAGTAATCCTTGACGATGTATATAAAATAACGTGATTTAATATATACACCCAGACTGATAAAAATTCACAAGTTAAAACCGATCGAGTTAAATTGAGTCGAGGAAAGTTAATTGTTCACTCGCGATGTAGCGAAATTCCTAGGGAGATTATCCGGAAAATCCGCTCCCAATACGATCCTCCTCGTCGATATCCGTAAATTGAAATTGATCGCCGAATCACAGTGCGTCATCTCGATCAATATTTTTGCACGTGTTCTATCTCAGAGCGAGCGCCCGCTCTGTAATTAAAGATACACACGTTCCTTCCGGACGGCGACGTTCACGTACGCTCGGCATCCCCATTGCTCCCACAAGCGGCGTAACTTCGCGGATATGTCCCCGGGGATAAATCCCGTGTAGCCCGTGTTCTAACCCACGTACCCGCCGTACTCGCCGCGCCGTGCCACTGCGGGAATGTGTTTATTCCCGCCCTTCCACTGTTCTCCGCAAAATCGCTGTTGTTTTCCGACTTGCGCGCGAGCCGGAAGCACACTGCACGCGTCGTCGAGTATCGGGTCGACGTATGATGCGACGCGCGGTAGGGTAACCGGGTTCGTCGTAATCGTAAGCGGCATGTGCTCGCAATTCCGCGGAACAATACCGCCGCACTTTATGGTTTCGGGTCAGTCTCCGCAGTCATAAAAACGTCATTAACTTGCAATTTCCCTTGATTTCAGGGCGAGTTACTAAGACGAGATCTATGAAATGTCCCGAGGTGCAGCAGAGATCCAAGGTGAGTTCAATGATTTTGAGTACTCGCAAGCTCTAGCACTGCCCGACAAAATTTGATTTTTTTAACACAAGTATAAATAGTCATTTTCAACGTATTTTTGCCCGCTGAACACATATCCGTTATCCAAATTTCATTATCACGTCATAATTTTAAGAAAAATGGCGTTAAAGTAGCCAAAAATAACGATTTTGAGGGTTTTCATGGCGTTATAGCGCCACGCGCCGCGCCAGTACTAAATTTTACTAAATTTTTTTCAAATTTTGTTTATACGATTCAAAAGTATCAACTTTTAGTTTTAAAATGTATTTCGTCTCGTATCGATATAATTTTTCCTTTTTGAAATATAATAATTTGAAAATAGCTCTTTTTCCTGTACATGAAAAACACATGCAAAAGACATTTTATTCTATCTTAATACTGCATTATGTGCAAAATAAGTATATAATACATGTGAGTTATTAATATATTCTTCACTATCAACTATCAACACTATAAACATGCTGCTCCATGTGTAGTATGATTGTTGCACAAAATTCGATCGAAATATCTCGATAATTATATCGAAACAAAATGCATTTAAAGCTGAAAGTTGATACTTTCAAATGGTAAAAAAAAATTTTATAATAAAAATTTGGTACCGATGCTATAATATCACGAATACTTATGAAATTGTCATTTTTTACTACTTTGAAACGATTTTCCTCAAAATTATGACGTGCTAGCCAAATTTGGTTAACGAATTGGTGTTCAGGAGGGAAAAATTCGTTAGAAATGACTATTCATATTCATGTTACAAAAATAGTGTCGGACAGTGTAATCAGACTACCTCTCTAATAAGAATTCGAAAAAACAAAGAATTGCATTCTATTTGCAACAACAGATTCAGTCAGAAATACGTAGAGATCGATTGTCCGTTGCAAATTTTTCGCCGACCATAGCTTCAATCATTTTTTGACACAAACATCAATGTTTTTTTTTGTTTTATTTAATTTAATTCGCCGGCAACAGTTTTGCTTTTAATGCTCGCAGTGGTAAATTAAAAAGTCGAAAACGCTTTGACAGCCCGAACTAGCGAAAGAGGATTAACCGCGAAAGGCGAAACTACGGCGGCAGGTAGAGGCGGCGGAGACGACAGCATGGGCAACTTTTTTTCCCGATATAAATATGTATGCGAGCAAGCCACGCCGTAATCCGCGGCACTGCTAATGAAGAAAGATCGATGACAGAAGAGGGGAAAAAAAACAAGACGTCGTCGGGCATGAAAGGGTGATTCGTTTCATTTTCATGGGGGAGATCAGCGTTTCGTAACTCGCTAGCAATTTGCAGGCGTTTTGTCGTCGCGACGACGACGACGGAAGCGATCTGCGCCGCCCTCACCGCCGTCGCCGCCGACGGGATATCGCGATCTCCCGACGGGGTAAAACAGCGTGAGAGAAGGGTGAAAAGGGGCTAGGATGGGAATTAGGGGGCGCGCCGGACGACCAGCTGGAGGTAGGAAAAATCGAAGAAACGAAGGGTCAAATGCCACGTGATGGATAGCTCGCCGTAGGAGGTCCAAGCGTATGAAATTGATCAGCCAGCCAGAATCATTCGATTCTACTTCCTACCCGTCCTCTCCCTTGCCCCTAATGTTGTCCACTCCTCCCCCGTCCGCCCTTCGCCTTCATCGCTCTCTTCCTCTCTCTCTCTCTCTCTCTCTCTCTCTCTCTCTCTCTCT
>JAJVSH010000134.1:64741-198180 GCA_021460005.1 Tetramorium alpestre
TCTCTCTCTCTCTCTCTCTCTCTCTCTCTCTCTCTCTCTCTCTCTCTCTCTTTCTCTCTCTCCACTCGGGACTCGTTCACGCTTGTCGAAACTCTCGCTCCTCCATTCTTTGTTTCTTTCGTACCATTCATTTTCCTTCCGCGTCGTACGACGTCGATAACTCTGATTCTCCCGGATCGGCCACCCCCCGCCTCGACGTGGTGTTTTATTTTCACGGTCCCGACCAATGGCCGCGGTCCACGGCCGATTGCCGATGGCAATGCTCTCGAGGAAATTCATGTAGCATGTAAGAAAAATTACGATTCCTCCACTTTTCCGCCGAGCAGCCGGCCGCTTAACGAGGGAGAGAGAGAGAAAGAGAGAGAGAGATGCCGGAAAATATCGCGGCTTCTACATGGTTTCCCTCGGACTCGCGGGAGGGGGAGGAGAAAAAAACAAACTCGTTCTTTATGCAACCTGGTCTGAATCCGCGGCTCGGCCGGTTACGCGCGCGAGAATAAATCTTACATTTTAATTCGAGAACACCCCCGAAGTCGATTTAAATCACGAATAAAATTCATACGAAATTTTCCGAGTAATTTCCCGGCACGGTCGAGAAGCCAGTCTCGAATACAAACTCGATTTATAAGTGCGAATAAACTTTTCGCGAGATTATAACGCCGTCTGCCGATAATAATCTGGCGGTACCGAGCGAAATCAATTTCACGTTTCGAAGCGTCCGCGAGCTTCTGTTCCAAGTTGTGGCAAATGCTCGAACGGTCGCGGAAATGGGGACACCCTGTACACAACGAGGCGATAACAGTTCGCGAGAGTTATAGAGGGAGCGAAGTTAGTAAGCTCCGACCAGGGAACACAGAAGTTGATATATAAGATAGAGTTAAATAGACAAAGAGAAGAAGAGAGAGAGAGAGAGAGAGAGAGCAAACTATCTAAGAGGGAGAGTGAGAGAAAGGGAGGAAAAGAGACTACAATGACGAGTTAGACAAGAGAGGAGAGGTCTGACTGAAACCATAGACGCGGCGACAAGACGAAGGTAGACGTAGTGAGATCGCGGGTCGTCTGATAGCAATAAATACCTATCAATGCCAGACAGAATTGCGACAAAGTTGCCTTTCTTCGCGACTCGCTAATAAAGTAGTATCGATTCGAGAAGATACACTCTCTTATATATATCCGTTCCCATCTCGCTGCGAGCTTACGGAGATGTTCGCGACTTTTATGTTAAAATACAGTCAGCGAATAATACTTTTCACTCGTAGAACCGGCGAGAACAAGTAACGCGTCGGGCGAAACCTGCGCCGAGAACACAAAGGAAACCGGCAGGTAAAGGAACGACAAATAAAAGTGTTTTATGTAACGCTGTCGAAACGCAAGGTGCGTGACCCCCCCCCCCCTCCTCCCCTCCGCCCTTCCTCTCCTCGTGAAAGACACCACCTCGAGATACATTCCTTAGAAGAAGAAAAAAAGACACAGGAAGCTTCGAAAGTTTGGCCAAGAAAGTTTGCAAAAGCACACTGCTGCCACCAAACGACCTTCGTCCTGCACACAGCTTCGAATTTCATTTTGGAACGTTGAATCTTATTAAGAAGTAAAGTCGTTTCGGAGAAAGTTGGCGAATATTGTGGACGGGGTTTCCTTATAAATCCGCGGCTCAGCGCGATATTTCTCGTTGGCCCCCGGAAAGCCTGCCTCGAAAACTCCAATTTCGGATGGAAGTGATTACAAGGATATTGTCACCCGGAAAGCTCTTACGGAGAGAAGTACTTACGTTACTCCCTTGCTTAAGTTAACGCTTTACGATTCGTAATAAGTGTCTGCTTGTTCTCGACGACGCGACGCGACGCAACGCGACGCGACACGGCGATTAATAATGATCAAACCAGAAGCAAACTCTATTGCCGCGTGTCCCGCTCGTCGCGCTTTGTGCCCTCCGACGGGACTTTTTTCATTACTTTCTGTACTCTCCTTAAGTGCAACGTCTGCCGAAGATTATACTGCGAGAAGCATCTCGCGCATAAAATCGTTTATCGAGGAAACTTTTCAATGACTCGCGAGAGATTTTATTGACTATCGGCGGTGCTTCAAATATCGACAGCAAACATTCATTTCTCGGTCAGTATCTCTTGACAATCTTATTAAATTTTATAATTTTATGTCTATTTCTATCAATGCGGATTAACTTTAACCTCGGCTTACTTTTTTCTACACAGAAAAAATATTAATTCCAAATCAACAATAATGTTCTCTATACAGGCAAGAATATAAAATCTTCTTAAAAGAATTTGATAATCTTAAACAGACAATAACTTGCTCACTTAAAAAAAATTTATTTCTGTTTATAATTATCAAATTCTTTTAAGAAGATTTTATATTCTTGCTTACATATGAGAATATTATTGTTGATTTTGAAAGTAAAAGTAAGTTAAACTGCAGTTTTTTAAGCTAAATTTTTAAGCTAAAAACAAATCGAAAGTATTTAACGGAACATGGATAATGCAATATCATGAGAGAACCATAAAAAAAACGAATTATGATACAGATATCAAGGCTATCTAAACTAAACGAAATAGAGAAAAATGGTACATGAAAAAATCTGACGAATTCTAAGAACAATATAAATCTTGTCTGAAAAATGTACATTTATCTATACATTTTCTTTTATCTAAGATTTAAATTATACTGTTTTTTTCTCCACGCGTCGAATGAAATTTCGTCAATTTTATGGTAAATATCTCTCTAAACATATATACATTCTCATTTTTTTCCATCAATTCTAACATACTTGAGGAAAAATTCAAAGAAAATGTCCATAAAGTTTTATAATGTGTCTCTATAATAGAGTTCTTTATATCGAATTTTCTTTACATCGACTTGGTGCCATGTTCCGACGATATAAACGCGATACCGCGTTTCTTTGTCCGATCGCACACTCGCTATTCCCTGACATATATTCGATTAAGTACTCTATTTACGATGAGAGGTTTTCTGCGAGCTCGCTTCTACGCTCTACGCTGTGCCCAAGTGGGTTTCAAATCGCTGGAAAATAACCCGAATGGTACAAAATCTGCTAAAAAGCATGTGAAAAATATTTTTCAAGTTAAAATCTCTTCAACTCCAACGAGATAAATGCAAACAATTGATTATGTTCGAGCATAATAAACACTACGATTAGTGATTTCCGTCTCGCTATGAGAAACCTAAAGGTAAAAAAAGGATTCTTTTTTGAATTTTTGACCAACTCTTAACAAAAAAAGCTCGTTGTTATTAGTGGCTCTCTAAGACACAGGGCTTTTCTTAAACAAGAGCCTCATTCTCCTTTCTTCTTTATCATTCTTTCTTCTTTATCATCCTTTCTTTCTATCCTCTTCATTCCCCCTATTGTATCCCTATCGAGCTCTATCTTCCACTTTCGCTCTCTCGATGATGGAGATTGAACGTAATTTATTTGCTATTCTCCCATCCCCTCATTCTGCGCGGCAGGAATTTAATTTTCTGAGCGCTATCTACTTGTACGATGAATCTTTGTGCAAAACTCGTGAGTTTGTCCTACGACCTACAGAAACCATTACATACAAAACGAGAAACTCGCATCGTATAATACGTACTATAATAATACGTACTAAATGGAAATTGATCAGTACGCGATCGATACAAGGTAATGAAAACAAAATAACGTTGTTATATGAAATAATATAACACACAAGTAAAAGACAATACATTTCTGGGATGACGCCGTGGTTCCGTGTTAACGCGAGTGATTAATAACTCCTCATCCCGTATCCTCATATTCCATTTTTCGCCTACCAATTGGAAACGGATTCCTCATCTGGAGGATAACCGGACTTCCGTAATAGGTAGGAGGGAGAAGGGGAGGCACAATGACCTCCTGAGTCTGAGTACCACAGGCAGGCTTCGCTGAGAACCACCCCCAGCCCCTTAACATTATCATTATTATAAAATACAACACAAGTAAAAATGTCTTTAACAATGTAAATATCCATTTAGTCTATCAGATAGGGTAGAATGACCAAATGCGGATCAGGTACCAAATGCGGATCAAATTCAGGATATGATTAAATTTGTTTCCTGCTCCTTAGATGAAACTGGTTAAATTTAACATTTTTAAATTTTATAGAGGGTAGTATTAACAACATTACTCTGTTAAACAAAATTATTATAGAGTAACTAATAGCAAGGAAGAGAAAGATTTTTAAAACCTGATCCAAATTTGGTCACCTTACCCTACATGTGCAACATTGCTATTAAATGTGAAACAGTCTTTTCTAGCATAAAAAGGTTTTTTCATGCATGTATATATAATTATAAGATCATATAAAATTGCTTACTAAATGGTTGAATAAAATAATTGAATATCATGCATTCTGTCAAATAAATACCGGGAATTGTTCAATAAAACTTGCGTTAATCATCCGAATTTATTTTGTCGTCTTTAAAATAGGCCCCATTTGATGCGATACACTTATACCATTTCATTATGTATATTTCAAACCAAATTAGATTAAATTATTTTTACTTTTTATTAAATAAATAATTTTATTATAAACCAAATAAAAGAAATAACGGTCAATCACTGTCAACTAAGCGGACAATCACCGTCTTATTGTTAGTATGGCCAACAACTATTTTTCATCATCAAGAACATATTTTTTATACATTTCATGCAAATTCATACATTTTTTTGGATAATTCTTTATTTCCATTAACTTATAAGACTTTTGTAGAGCAATTTATACTGATTTAGTTTTTAAATTTATGATATTAGGATTTCTAATTCGCTACTTATATGTATAGGACTCATGCTTAAACGGTCAATCGCTATTCTATTTATCTCTAATAAGATTAAAGAACATAAAAAAATGAATGAAACGAAATACAAAAGCATGATGCATGCTAATAAAATTACGTTCTGATGATTAAGGGTTAATAAAAATACTTTTTCCTTAACGCTGTAGATAGAGGAATAGGTAGAGATGCGTCTGGCGTTTATGGGGATTGCCTATAGCAGTAAAGCGTACGATTTGATAGGAACCAATACATTTGAGCTTATCACCTTATCGCCAATGGCTATACCGCGCTAGTAACACTCGGCGCGCAGGGGGAGTCAGCCATAAAATACAGAATGAACCCCCTGTCAGGTCGACCGATATCACTTCACCCCTCACCCCCTCCCCCTATCGCCCAAACTCATCCCTGGACATTTCGTTCCAACGGGCTCATCCCTCACGGTCTGTCTACGTCTATGCCGCATCGCAATCGATTTTCCACGAACACGCCCGTGTATGCGTGTACGCGTATCTACAACTTATGCACATACAATTTTACACCTGATCAATAAACATAGAATGTCCCATCTCCGCCAAATTGTATTTAATAAAAAATCTTTCGCCCGTTTGCTGCCAAGTTTGGCGTACTCGAGTTGATAAAATTAATAAAGACGAATAATATAAGATCTTTTCGAAGCATGAAGCAGTGATACGCAAGGGCATACACATACATATTTTTGCGATTAATAGAATTTGAGATTCTGGCTCTCTATATTTTTCTAACAAGTATTATTGTATAAATTGGCATGTACAAGAAAGATATTTTCAATGCATATATCATAAGTTCACTAAATACAAGTAGGGCAGAAAATAATTTATAATCACACAACATGTATTTCAGCTAATTTATTATGAAATTGATCAGAAATATTTAATTTATTATAAATTAAAAAAATTATAGTTAATTTATTATAAATTGTATTTATTTTTATAATGCGCCAAATTTGTATTTCTATTTTTTTCAGTCTTTTAATGTATCCATCGACATTTAATTATAAATATTTGAATTAATCAATCGTTATTCGTATCATGACAATAACAAGTGCAAAAGTAAATCTGAAAACATGCTGGCCGTATAAATAGAAAAAATAAGTAGAACGTTCGCTTGTTATTGAATAAGATAGTTAAATAAAAAATTAGACATATTTCTGCTACGATTCTGTAACTCTTAACGACAGTTCGATATCGTTATAATATCGTTGCGCAGCTTCTTTTTACTATGTATGTAAAAAAGTTGCACAATGACATTATAACGATAACAAACTATCGTTAAGAGTTACAGAATTGCAGTATTAATATTTAATAATGACATATTTAAAGAAAATTTAATATTTTTTAAAATGATATTAATCATGTTTTTACTTTTACACGATTTTGTCATACATGTTACATATTAATAAAAATCTGAAACATTGACCAGTTATAGATATACGTTCATAGATGAAACAGATAAATTCTCTGTTTTATGTCGATATTTGCTCTGCTATTTGAATTTTAGTTACGCTCACTAGAGGATTACTATATGTCCTGAGATTCAGATTGTTCGATGATAGTTTTCAACTGTGCAAACAATGGATCGCGTGAATTCTTGAGCTGGTAGATTTAAAACAGATTAAATCGGTCAAGTCACACTTGACTAATAGACGATGTATGATATACATGTACGAAATAATATATATCCATTAATGTGTGCGTTACTAATACGTAGTCATTTTTTATGAGCGATTGAACTTTCTTGTTCGCATCCTTTTTAATCGATCCTTTTTAATCAATCATATGAAAATCTTTGTAATTTATGCAGTAAAGATATAATTTGTTGATTTTTGATTTGGTAAATGGTTTGATAAATTTTAATTAAATGTAGAAATTATGTTAACGGTCCATACACAATCAAATAATCATACTGCCTACTAGAGATAAATACTGCCTGAAACGAAATCATCGTCGTATTGACCGGAAAAATCGAGTCTTCCAACGCATATTTTTTCCGCGGGCATATCAAGCGGTTAGATTTAATGCAGAACAGTACAATCATTCATCTTCCAGCTAAAGGCACTTTTTTTTACTCGCGCTTCAAACGAGTATTTTGCGGAAATCGCTCTTCGAGATTACGAACGTGTGGCGTGAATGAAAGGATAGGTAGAAAGAGAAAGAGAAAAGTTACGAAGGAACACCTCGACCGATAATCAATGTTTCACAATTTGCCAACCACCGGGTAATAAATTAAGCGAATTTTATTCGCGTCTGTATATAACCGCGTTAAATATTTACATCCGTCGCTGATTGCGAATAGTGGCTGTCCGTTTCATCATTCATCGAAACGCGTGTTAAATGCTTGATCATACGCAGATTTTCCACGTAGCGTGCAAATGCGCGAAAATCATATGCGGAATAAGGAAGTCCTTGCCTTTGTTGTTGCAATTCGAGAACTCCATCATATCGAAATATACGTTGCCAAATGAAGTATTGTTTTGTCCTTTTTTTTAATTCCTATTCATTGGTTGATGCAACCGCTGTGTACCATACATTGCATGTATAATTGCAAGTAAATATAAGTGAATGAAGAATTTTATGATAATAATTTACACGGATGTTCTCCAAAATTTTGTGGATGCCGATAATACACAATTTTCGGTTTTAATGTCATTTGCGTATATTTGTTAATCCTAATTTTGTAACACGTAGAAGAAAAGATGTTCATAGTAATTGATATAAAAATTCTATAAAATTATATAAATGATTGGACCTGTAAACGCATTTCATTTTGTACAATGCCACAATCTGTTGAAGATGGATACATCAATGTCTTGAAACCAGAGCGGCCGATGACATATGATATATCATTTCCTCTAGATCAAAGCCATTGGGAGTAATATTGGTTGTTCCAATTTCAAGGTATTACTATGTTACATAGGGTAATATGTGTGTGCGTGTGCGTGTGCGCGTGCGTGTGCGTGTGCGTGTGTGTGAGTGTGCATGAATCATTCCAAATAATTTACCCAAAATGTTTGTTGCATCAATATTTTCATGATAGCTAATTCATCTGAAACAAGCATCAATATTTAACTCCTAGAGGGCAAACATATTTTTGAATTCCAGCGGAGGGTACACTAATAGCGAATTCGATCGCCTGCACTACTGTATAACACTGAGTGTAAACTTTCCCAGTGCAACGTGTTCGATAGGTGCCTTTTGTTCGGTGCACTGCACTCATCATATTCGATTACAATGCACTCATTACTCTAATGCACATCTTATGTTGTATTCGATGAGTGTCACACTACCCTAGTGTAATACTGTTTTTATTTTCGGACATACAAAATAAACTGAGCGAGTGCAAAGTTTATTGCACGACCAATTTTGACAGTGTAGTTTGCAGTTTAGTGCAACATGAGTTCAGTGTTAGTGTAAATCGATCGAATTCACTATAAGTTATTTTGACCCGGTCAAGGTTTGTTTCAAATATCTTGGCTTTTAATAATAAAGCTTGGCTTGACATAAGAGGATTTCTATTTTTTTTTTAAATAAACTAAACATTCCTTTTTGTAACGCATTTCGATTTGTTAAGAAAACTAGCAATGTTGTTCAATAATATTTTAATTTTAATAAAAAAAATCATGTTTTTTTCAACTTTTCGTTCGAAATTAAATATCTCGAGTTCTAATTGAGCTGTTGTAAAAATTCTAACGGAATTTTAAACCTTAGAATATCCACTTCGAGATGGTATTAGTTGTTTATATCGACCTTTTAAAAAATATAATTATTTGAGAGTATGAAATGCATGAATGCATAATTCTTTCGTCGCCGAATAGTTGCAGAGAATTTAATGAAATAATTCGATTTGTGATAGAAAATTTTTTTTTCTTATAAAAAATTTTATATGTTCTGCGTGGGCGCATTCAATACATAACGGACATCTGTGACGAGTGCACATTGGTTTTTTTATATTGTAGACATTTAATTTTTGTTTTTACATCTAACGCATGATGACAATAAGAACATCTTACTCTTCTATCAAATTCGATTACATTTTCACATGGCACAAGGTGCTGCAGTAACTCAAGAAAAATTCAATTAATTTTTTGATTGCATTCAATCAAATACTTAAGTATGTAATTGCTAAACTCGATGCCGTTTTTATATATTGAATTTTATTAAAGTGAAGAAGAAGAAAGAAAATTAAACAAGCAATATTCTCTTTCGTTGGTATATTACAAAATTTTGCGTTACAAAATTTCAATTTTTACAAAATATATTTTATGTATATGCCAAACAATAAATGAATAATTAATTTACATTAAAGAACTAAATGATGCATCTGTACTTATTATAATAAAAAAGAATTTGCGCACGAATTAGAGAAAAAAGACACTTTTCTTCTCGATTAAAATATACCTCACTATAGGCAACGCTGGGTCAAATAGATATAGTGCTCTCACTTTACACATTTGTAAAACAGCTGTTAAGAAAGAATTAACGATGAAATATTTTTTTTTACCTTTCTTCGGAAAATTTGAACTAAATTATTTAATAAAAAAAATCGATTTCTATCTTTTTTCCATATTATTCGAAGCACCACGGAATGTGCATGCCGGATCAAATAGACCCTGTATGCCCCCCTGCCCCAGTTAATAAAATATTTGAGAAGAAAAAATAAAAAATAACACGTACTACCAATAGTTTCTTATATCACATTCCATACATTAATTAATTTTTATTTCATATTTTATTTTAGCAAAATGAAAGGATTACATAATTCACATGTGACACATTAAAATTTATCATTTATTATTAACTTAATTACATCAATGGATTATTGTAAAATACATAATGCTTAAATCAAAAAGCAAAATCAACTGAGCAGTGAAAATCGATATCACCTTAGCAATGGAAATTAATAATAGATGACAGATTGCATAAGCATAGTCTTGAATGTAGAAACTCTGAGCAATCTCATTAGCCAACTTTGATCGTTTACAACTTGAAATATATTATGATGTTGACATTCTCATTTAGGATTTTCAACTCAAATTAATCTCTAAAATACGCTATTAAAGTATTGTATATGGTAGATGTGAGACACATCTACTTTTATTACGAATATAAACTTTACGCGCGCACATGCACGCACGTGCACGCAGCTTTTCAATGGTATACGCTTTGCATTTCGCCAAGCTAAAGCAACCGTTTCAAGAGAAAAGGTATAACAAAATTGCCAAAGTTGATTCTCGAAATTATCATGCCTAGCTTCCTGCCGGATTATCATAATTATTTTCCGGGGCGACGCAAAAGTTACCTCGAAGGACATTATTCCGCGCGTGCCAAGAATCTATGTTGTAAAATTTGGAGAACTTTATATTCGCTTGAGCGCGCAACCTCGAACGGAACGGTTCGCGCAGCACTCTTTTCGCGTTCCCGCCGGCACTTCCGATCCTCCCCTCGGGCGAGAAAGAAAAACATCGACATTCGGCGGCGCGACTTCATTGTCCGTGAAATTCGACGCCGAAATTCAAGACGCGAGAGGATACTACGCCCCTTTTTTCACGGCTCTTTGCGTGAGAAAAAAATGGCGCCGCCCAAGTCCCATCGTCATCGATTGACAGAACGTTGAGTGTCTCCTGTGTTTACACGTCCCCGGGGGCAGTCGAGGTATCATGGGCCACCCTCTGCTTCCTCCCCCCCGTAGTCATCTCGCTTCGGTGCTTCCACCCTCGGTCGTTTTCGCGCATATTGAGAATATAACACGTTTTCTCGCCTTCCGCCTTCACCCTGCAAGCGCCACCGACGCAGGTGGCATCCAGTTTCCGCGGCGGGTATCTCGAAGATATTGTTTTAAAGCAGAAATCTGTCCCCCGCGAGCTGTAAATTGAGAGGAGATCCCACGCGCCACGTAGAGATGACTTCGTTCCCCGGGCCGTTCACCCTCGGCGTTAGAGAAGAGCGAAACGGAAGCCGAGTTTATGGAAAGTACCCGCCGGATTTTTATCCATCCAGCGCCGAGAGAATTTATTTCGCGGGGCCACGTCTCCTTGCGAGCGATCGGCCGTCTAAAAATGGAAAACTGCCCGATGCACTTAAGAAGGATGCAGTCTCTCTTTCTCTCTCTCTCTCTCTCTGACACCAACCGGTTGCGAGGGTTCAGGTCACGCGAGAGCGCTCGCGAAGCGGCGCGGAATAATCGACGGCTCCGTCCCAAGCGTGTCATTCCCCTCCGCCGTCCTCATTGTCGCATGTTGCTCTTCGTTGCGCTGCGGCTTTTCCGGGAATGACCGCATTAGGTATCGCAGTCTTGGACTGATAGCCCGTATAAACGGGGACGAGCCCTCTCACGTGGGATCCCTCCTCGTATTCTCGCGGCCGTGTGTCGCCGCGACATGTACGTCAAACGTACGTCGCTCGTCGTCCCGCGGAAAACCTGAGGGAAATCTCCCGCATCGCAGGATACGCCGGCTCCATTTATCCTTTGACGACTTCCTCGCTCTCGCCGTTAACTGCTCTCTTCGACGACGAGGCATGGGAACCAACCCGCACAACCTCCGTTATCGCGCACTTCGACTCCGTGATTTTGAAAAAGTCTTCGCGCGCGTCGTCTTAATAAGACGCCGACCCTTCTCTGACTAACCCATATAGGCCAGTATTCATAGTCAGTTCTTATTTCAAGACTGTTTTAAGGCTCCTGGATACTTGATCTTTGATCTTTGATATTGGAAATCATGACGTCAGAAGCGAGAAATTTTACGGTGACAATTCCTGCAAACTACTGTAAAATAAAGAAATATTTCAATAAAAACACACTACAGATCGTTTTAACACACTCGGAAAATCGGACCACTTCTTATCCAAAGTAGCAGCTTATGGTTCGTCTAAATATGTCTATGGGCCAACCTAGTTTCTCACTTTGCCGTATTGGGAAAGTTGCGTTTTCTTTTTCTCCCTGACGGAGGCTGACATTCGGGTGATGAAGCTTCATCGCGGCGTGCAGACGCGCTGACGTAATTTAGCACGGCATGCACTTGATTAGATACAGAATTCATTTTGCATTGTTTATCACGTTCATAATACGCACACGTTGATGCAGACATTATCTGGATTTGAACGTATAACCGAAGATTTATTTAGTAGCGGATGCCCCATAAATATTCCCGCGTTCTGGAAACTGCGAGGGGTGGGGGAGGGGGTGGAGAGGAGTGAAAGTAGTTATTCATCGCGCAGGATTCACCTCGCGGAAGGATAACACGAGCGGATTACAGAAATTTATGCGCACGTCGATCCCGGCGTTAGATTGCACGAACAGCAGTCAGATTTTGAGAAATATCCGTTGTAAGGAAGATCACGTAGACCTTCCTCTAGACAAGAAAAGTCATAGGTAAGAAGAAAAGCCGATATTCAAGCCTGCCTTAGGACGAGTCGCTCCTTTATTTCGCCGTAATAGAGAATCAAGGACCTCCTCGATTATCCATTATTCTCAGAGGAGTCCGACCTTTGTCTCCGTGGAATAAAGTGACTTTGAAAAACTTCCGTCTCCCGTTCACGATTCTTCGCAATGTCTCTTGGAAAAGCAAAGAAGGAAAAAAAGAGGGCGAAGTCTCCTTCGCTCCTCCACTCAACCGCCGCCGTATCTTCTCAATTATCGAGTAGCCGGCGACATGCAAAACGTAAATTCGGGATCTCATATAAATAATCTATCGCCATTGATTCTCCTACATTTTCAATTTGCTAAACCAAATTAATCACGCATCACAGACGTATTGCACCACAAATTTTCCAACGCGATATAGCACGTGTACCAAAATTCATTTATTTCGGATTTGCCTAGCAACACAATTTGATTAAAATCTGGCAAATGAAATAAAAGTCCAATACAACGATTAATTCGAACTACAGGGCGCTTTCGACCTCGACGTCGCTTCTACAATAATGTTCGATTTATTTTGTAAAAAAAAGCGTGTAATATGTGATAGGTACCGCACTTGCTTTGACGCGATTGCCTCCGATAGCGAGATACAGCGACGAGAGAAGGCGGACGAAGAAATACACCTGAGAGAGCGAACTGTCGTCCGTCGAATAGTATAAAAGGAAGAAATTGTCTTCTTGTGCGGGGGACCTTTGCGCGGCGCGACGCCGCGCGGAGAACGAGCAGCCCGAGGAAGGATGAAAGAAAATGGAAAATAATGCGCGAACCGTGCTGCCGTGTCGCTGCCGGAGCAAAGGGAAGACAAGAAACGACGGGGGAAAACAGAGTAAAAACAGAGAGCGATAAAGGAAGGGAGAGGCGCGGAGTCACGACTTTAGCCGAGACTTTTCAGGGCGGGCAGGCGCGGGCGGGCCATTAAAAACGCTCGCAAAACAACGCTTCGTTATAAACCTCGTGAAGGGCTTCTCATCTTCTCCTTTCGTCCTCACCTATCTCTTTCTTTCTTAATTCGTTACACTTTTTCCTCCGTCTCTCTTCTAACTGCAATAATAATAAATGGAAAGAAGCGGCTTTTACGATGCCACTAATAACTTTTTACTTATCACGATGAGAGAAACCGCGTAAAAGCATTCAGGATTTCCAAGGGATCCATATAAAGTCCGCGCTTACGATTTCCATCCAAGGATATTTATAAAAATACAGCTGCGGTAAAAATTCTGATAGATATTAACGATACGACAGAAGACTATGTATAACATTAATAACATGAGATTTTTTTAATATACAAGGTGGAGAAAAAAAGGTTGGTACCCCTGAATAATTCAGAAAATATAAGTTTTATAGAAAAATGTTTCAGACAAAAGTTGTAGAGTGTAAAGAGATCCATTTACTGATATTATCAGTTTAACCTTGGGTGATATCGCCAAAGTCAGCGCAAGATCACCTTGAATTTTTTAAATGGAACCTCCTATTTTTTATTGCATATTCTTGTAGCTTATCTCGAGAGCTTTCCAAAACATTATAATAAAGTATTTTTTTATTAAGAATTCTCTGAGATTTTTCAAATTTTGTCATGACATATTTTAATATAAAAATTGAAATAATTTGTAAAATATTCATTTTTCGATGACTTTACCCTTATACTTTTACACTTGGAATAATGAAAGGAATCGACTAATGACATTAATTTTTGCATATGCAATTTTTCAAATCTGCTTACAGAATGATGGATATAATAAAGTAAATTATTAAAGTAAAGGATATTAATAAAATAGACATATTGAAAAGTAATATTTATGATCATAACGCAGCAAGCATTGCGCAAATCAAATTGCCAACGCCGCGACGAATATGTAGAAATCGCAACGGAGCTATAAAGAAAAAATTTCAAAGACGAGAAATCGCCGAGTCCGGTCATGTATAGATTCATCTCGGTCGTAAAACAAACGCGTTCCACTTCACCGTTTCCTATGGCCCATCCAGAGAAAATGTATAGCCACGTACTCTCGTATACTGTCTAAGCAGATAACGACGTGCCGCATGTGAAAATACACGAAAACGTGCGTCTGGCAATGGCCGTACGAACCGGATGGAGCGGATGACGATAGTGGAATCTTTTTATGCTGGCGCGGGACAAAGTGCTCCTTCAACTCGTCGTTTCCGGATTGAAAGTGTAACATTATTTGTTTAAGTGCAACGCGCGCGCGCGCGCGCACACACGCCTATCGTTTACTGCGCGCATCGGAGAAGAGGGCAGTAACGACAAAGCAAACGTCATGAATGAGAAATGCGAGGAGAACGTATAGCGACTATAGCGCGGAGCGTTTGGCAGAGACAGCTGAAAAAGTGGCATTCTCCTCACTTTGTGCACCGGTCGCGATGTACAACGTGTAACGAAATGCGCTCTCGACGGCCGTTCATATCTGTTCATAATGCCTGGATGCAGGCACCGACCGAGTTAATTTTGCGCGGACGCTTTTGTTCGCCATTCCCTGCATAATGTCACGCTGTAGGCTGTACATTATGAGGTGGCTTTGACATAGCGATAATAGAGTGCAAATAAAACAAAGATACTCCATGCGAAATTGTAGAAAGAATGCCTTTACAGGATCTTTATAATAACATCGGAGTAATTGTTTTGTATACACATAATGCGTAAACCTAAATATATATATATATGTATATTTTTCACCGACGAAATGCAAATGAATTTTATGCATAAATTCTATTGTGGCGTGATAATCTAATGCGATTTTAAATTTTGTCGACGAATAATTATTATCGCGCTAGTAACATAAAATATTTAACTAGGGCTATCCAAAAGAAAAAAACGCTTTCTTCCGTCACGTTTTTGCTAAGGCAGTAATACCGCAGAGATTCGATCGATGTTCCCTTGAGAGATACAGACTATGAAGAATGACTACCATTAATCGAAGAAAAAGGTGGTGGTCTCCGAGCTTAACGTATCTGCGAGAATAGACGATAGGACAAGAGTGAAATATGAATATCACGGTCACAGGGGTAGAAGAATTTCTTATATATACAAAAGAATTTATTTAAGGGTTACACCTTGTAAAACGATCTGGCTTCATCCGTGACGTACAAAATTTAAAACTTTTTTTCTCACAATCAAGATTTAACGATCAATTACAGTATCAATGCTCCGATGCGAATATTAAAATTTTCAACATAGAATATATGTACATACATATTAGATGTATGTACAGTCAGCAACTAAAAGAATGCAACACTTTTTTTGTGGTTCTTGGAATGCGCAAAAATTTTGAAAATACGATTCACCTTCTCTAAATGCGTTATGTAAGCGATTATTACAGCTGTCAAAGTGATACAGAATCGACGTATGGAAAAAAAAGTGGAGTCAAGAAATGCATTTGTATTCCGCGAAAAATTCTCAAGATACGTTTTTGATACTGTAAGATGCTAGTATAATAGAGTAAGTTTTGTTTTACAAATTTATTCTATATCACTTTGACAGCTGTCATAACCGCTCACTATATGCATTTAGAGATGGTGAATTGCATTTTTAAAATTTTTGCGCGTTCCAGAAACTACTACAAAAAGTTGAAACCTTTTAGCTGCTGTATATTCATGCTGACTGTACGTATATTCATGATCAAAAGTTTAAATATTCGTATTTAAAGACCAAAATAATAAGAAAGTCTGGATTTATTTAGGTACATGTTTGGATATCGATACTTTTATCTTAAATATAAGTACGTGACGCGATGAAAATTTGTAATTTTGCTCGCAAGTGGCGAAAGATGTTTCGTATCGATGCGCAATGCGTTCCCCCGAAATACTCCTAATTCCTTTTGCGAGTGCACCGACCTGGCGTGCGGCGGGACTATACTTGCAAGCAATATGCAAATACAATAAATAAAATCTCCGGCGTTGAGCAGAATACAAAATCGCGTGACAGCGGCATAATGGAGCGGCGAGGGTAGGATAGGGACAAAATATGGGTCTCGCGGCCATGGGGGTAGGAAGACGCGCGCGCGCGGCANAAGTTGCTCGAGCAAACTGTCGCAGCGTGCTAGAACGTCGGGCGTATAAATCCGGCTGCTTCTCTCTCGTCGAGGCGTAACTTGCGCTACGAGGCGCCCGGAGGCGACATTAAAGGAGCACCGTAAGCCACGGAGACATTTTGGTATTTAAATGCCGGCAGAGTCCACGCTACGCGGACAGGATAAATGAAATCGGTGGGGTAGAGAGGCGAAGAGGAGAGTATGTGAGAGAGAGAAACGTAGAAGAGAGAGAGAGAAGGTGGAACTGAAGAAACGACGACGACGACACGCGAGATTGGTAAGGATGCACGAAGAACGTACAAAGGGATGGGAGTAGACGTCGACGCGCGAGTGGCCGACGAGGGGTGGGCCCGAATTCAGGGTAAAGGACCACTCGGTGCCGGCAGCGGTAATTTAGGCGACACAACGGAACTCGCGGAGACAATTGCCGGCAGTGTAAAGCAGTGGAGCCCGACAGTACCACCCTAGTTGCCCTCCCAACCCTCACCCAGTGTCTCCTCTATACGCTCCCGCTCCGGTGCACTGAAGGACTAGGGAACGCCGCTTAAATCCAAGACGAACGGTCTTGCAGCGCATTTCTGCACGCTACACGTGACAACCCCTTTATTCGCGCCTTATTTGCAAACCAATTTCACGTGCAACGTCGCGTAGCACGGAAGTTATGTCGCAGATATGCATCACGGCGTGACTCGTGCCGCCGCCGGCAACCGTCTGGCCGAAGTGACGTATCGCCTTGCGAGCCGCGAGCTCACGTCAGACACGGACGGCGATATCGTCGCCGATGAGCTCATAGAGACGTTCGAATTCACATATTAAAATATTTGAGGTATACATCTCGTCACCATGTATTGAGATTGTTTTAGAAAGTTTTAGAAAGAGACCAAAAGTTCGAATTTTTAATCGCAATTTTGTTGCGCGAGGGATGTGTACATAACTCTCCAGAGATCTTATTTTTCTACTGTATTTACATTTTTTCAATTTCAATTATTTTTAACTATTTAAAAACAAAAATTAATAAATACTAAATAAATNAATTAATTAATAAAACTCGATATTAAAACTGTTTATTTAAATGTATGAATTGATAATAAGAAATTGATTTTAAAGATTTTCACGATTTTTTATGAATAATAATTTTTATGAATAATAATGGGTTATTTTCTATACCCCACTCGACTGTTCATGTTTCACATTTTGATGCGCGCAACGAAGGGTTAAAGAAGCATTGAATCTATTCTTCCATACAACAACTTTACGAAATATATCATATTGTCTTTATTTGTTTATTCTCAATGTTACGATTTTAATAAATTCAAATACGAATTAAAATCCCGTTGCAGCTTACTTAAAGTTGAAAGATAACAGTTAAACAGTAAAAAGATAATAGCCTGAAAATGTTCCTTCTGTTTCTAACATTTCAAGATTCGAGAGCTTTTGTGATTTCAAGAAATTTTGATCATTTTTACAGGACAATGATTTAAAATTGGATGAAAATCCCACAGTTAAAAGGAAGCACTATCGGCCCGAAAAACTATGTATATACAATAGATAGCGGATCAAATGTGACGTGTCAATTTAGCGGCTGGCCGAGGCGCGTCGCGAAGGGCGCGGATGAATCACGACTCGCGATACGCGACCGCGGGATATCCACAATATTCGCAGATTGAAAGCAAACAGGTAATATTTGTGGGCGCTCCGATAAAACGTGCGTGTTTACGAATTTTTATACGGCGGTGGGTAAACAACGGCGTTTCCACGAGGTCGCGTTACACCTCGAGCCGCCCTGTCGGCTGATGACATTTTCGTATCGGTTTCCTGGTATTTCCCATTCGGTTCTCTCCGCTTTATTCCCGCACGATAAATCCGTACCGCCGGTGTTTGCGGGACTCGCTCTCGTCATCGATCATCGTACGTACATAATCACCGCGTACGATCCGTCGTCCATTATTCCGGACGACCTGCGAACGGTACAGAAACAACGGGTCGTCCTGACGTATAACGACAATGTCGTCGCGGCTATAAAATTTCCGGGATAGATGCGTGTCACACTGTTTCCCATTCGGCTAGTGCCGCGAAATGGTCCAGTTAACGTCCGATTAAAGATCCGCTGCGGCGTTTGTTTCACGTATAGCAATAGAGGCGGATTTTATCGCCTTTCGCGCGGCCTGTCTATCGCGTTACAATGAATATTGATATGAACGATTGATGAAGCGCCCTTTAATCGCCCGATATTTTTATCATAACGCCCCTAAAATTTATTACAAAGTTTTATTAAAATTTTTTTGCCCCGATTAATCGCTAACGGATTCGCGTGAAATATTGAGGCGATCCCATCTCGTATCATGAATTGATTTTCAATGGAAATTACAAGATTTTAATTGAAGAAGAGAAATGGAAAATAATATAAATCCTCTTGTTTTTTTAGCTTTTTTGCCTCTTTATATATTCGATTTGATATTTTATCTCATCGGATGTATTGTTTTTATTCATTTTTATTAATACAAATCCTTTTTCTGATACATTAATTATTACCATTACTACACTTCTCGTTCCTACAGGATTAGCCACATGTAAAACAATTATATTATTTTCCGAGTTGAAAGTTTGTGCGGTATTCTTACCTTTTCAAATGCAGATACTTCATGTAAGCGTTATTTTAAATAGAATTAGATTTATGTAAAAAGGCTGTATTATTTCTTAAAGGCTAACATCACTTTGACCGGTCCAAAAAATCGATTTATTTTTCTTTGCTTAAGATATTCTTTATACCCTTAACAATCATGTACAAATACTCGGATTTCGATATCGGAAGCGAAAAAATAATTTTAGAGCTATAATAGTGGAGCGCCTTGCATCGCTTTGTTGTACGCATCGAGCCGTTTTTGGCGCCATCAAACAAATTTACACAGAACTGAGCAATGATGATTTGTTGGAGCGTTGTTTAAGGATTTTTTTTCCGCAGAATGCCAATGAAAGCTTCAACGTTATGGTGTGGTCTTTGGTTCCTAAAACGCGTTCAAAAAGCAAAGCAGTACTTGATATTGTAGCTCATATCTCAATTCGATGATGGATTGTTAAGTATTTTGTAAATAATGAAAGTCATCGGCATGCCTACTGGTCTAGAAAACTATCAGTATTGTGAAATTCAGAATGAGAAGCGCATGAAACTCGCCGAGCGCTCTTTGACAGATGCCGCTAAAGAAGCTCAGAAGGATTAAAATCGATCAGAAAAGAAGTAGCAGTTGATGATATCAATGCAGAAGGATTACTTTGAATTGATGACTTAGAAATCGCAGATTAATGGTAATTTTCTTTTTAAAAGCTTCTTTTATACACTAGAAAAAACTAACAAAAACTTTAAACGCGTTTTTCTCAAAATTGCATTTTTCAAATCGATAGGCACTCCAGCTCATTCATTTTTTATCCGATCGACTTGCAATTTTACGGAGATTTTCTTAATATGATTACTTAAGGAAAGACAAAGAATTTTTTTGATATGTTGAAATCTCGCTTCACAACTGTAATTTTTCTAAGAAAATTTTTCGTAAAAAATCAACTATTTTCTTAAACTCTTAGCCATTTATTCAAAAATGCATATTTCTTAAAACGGCTACATCTTTCTTTAGCTAAAGATATGGCGAAATAAAATTTTTTTTGGTTTGATGTTTTAAGCGTAACCAGCGCGGAGTAATCTTGCCCACTGTTTCAACTTTTTTTTCGAAGCCCTGCCGTTCAGCCGCTATCAAGCCGCCATTTTACATCCAAAAACAAAAAAATTTTTTCTTAATACTTCTATCTATGTACAATAAATTCCCAAAAAGAATTTTTCCATAGAAATGTTTATGTTGTAAAAAAAATTCCTAAAAATACCTTAAATTTCGCGGGGTCAAAGTGGTGTTACCCCTTAATGGAATAATATTGTTTCAAACTTCGTCGCTTCAATTTACAATTCGCATCCTTGGCAAATTTTCAAGCTATTCGCCGCAGCAATCGACTCGCTCGTCGCAAACACCCCTTATGGAGTTCATCCCTCATGTGTCGCTATAGCGACGATATGAAGATCGTCGAAATGAGAGAAAGAAGAGAGGGAGAGAAAACTCCCGAAGACGCTGAACGCACAGATGAGGCGAGATAGGGAGAAGTGCAAGTGCACGTGCTTGTGCACGTGACGTGGGGCTTACGTGATGGGAAATATGTATATGCGCATTCGCGCCATATGTAGACCGGAGCGTGCTATAATTTATCGATGTCATCTCAGCTTTTTCTATCCGACGCGATTATGCGTTGCAAACTTTCCGAGATTTCGATTTTGCAAGAATATATGGACTGTGCGCGCGCGTACACACACACACACACAAAATACGATACGAATGTAAACCGAGAACCTTAATCGAAAGCTCTTCTCTACGGCAATCGGATTAACGAAAAGCTATTAAGAGCCGTCGATATTCGTTAAAGCCTCACCTCGCATACGTTCTATAAATTAAGCAGATTTGTGGCCGGATTCGGCAGAATTTAACGGTGGCCATACTCCGAGATTATATCAGATGTGAGAAGTTCGGGATTCGGCAGTTCAAGTCCACCGGGCCGAAAGCGTCACGCTTAAAACCGGATTTCGCCTCGCGTATCCGTGCTAACCGCAGCCGTCCCGAAATTGATAGCAGGCTCCGCTGCATTCGCTGCCGCGGCGGGATCGACATTGCAACTTATTGTTAGGGGTTAAACAGAATGGTTGACTTATCATTTCAAAACGTGTTTTATGATTTAAGTCTTTGTTTTAAACTAACGCAAAATAGTCTTGTGTCTAAAGTCTTAGCGTTGCGCTGTCTGTTCACAAGACTTTACCCAAGTAGAACAGGAAATCATAATAATATCAAAGTGACATCAAAATGACGAGAATACGATTACAAAATTCATCTTTCAATCATAATTTAATCATTCTTTTTTGTCATTTTGATATTATTTCTCTCTAAAAATGAATTAGCGTATAATCATTAATTATCAGTGTATAACTACTATATCAAATAGATAGTATACTACTGTAATTACTGACTAGTCACTGAATTATTTAGTGAATTTTAGTTTTCACTATTTGACGCAGTAGAATTATAGTGGTGCTCAATCGCGCAGCGTCACGCTTGACAATAATCACTGTTTATTAGTGAAAAATGAATTTACTGACAAAATCAGTCAAATTTCCACTAATTTATTTTTAGAGAGTTGAGATCACTTTGACATTATCATGACTTGCTGTTCTATCTGGACAGATATAAGAAGACGAAGACTTAAATCATAAAATGTCTTGAAATAATAAGTCAGCCATTCTGTTTAGGCCCTAACTCTTTCGCCTTAAAATCCAATCCACTTAAAGTCAATCATACGTTCACCTTTCTCTTCAGTTAATAGAGTCGACTGGACACTCGTAAAAATGCTTTTTACTTTCACGCGCAAATCGAGCACGCGAACGTTATTCGCGTGAGGCACGGAAGCACGGGAAATTCATTGTGAGCTTGCCAGCACGATCAAGGTTAATTAAACTTAAAACATACGTTAAATATTTGCCCTTATTGCGCAAGTTGATGCAATTCACAAGTGATGGGTGTTTGAAATCAAGTAAAGTGTTGAGCAAGCAACATCAAATAATTTGTACGCGGAGAGTTCGCAATCGCGTTTCAAAGATTCGTCGTTCTTTAATACGTTTTACGCGGCGTTACATTTAACTACGTAAAAGTAGATATAGTTTTTCTTAACCTTTCGGTCGTCACGCTATTTTTTTGTAACATGAATCGACGCGTAAGATTTTGAGAGACTCCGATATAAAAATCAATTTATAGCTTTTACGTCGAAAACTCAAATGTTTTTTTTTTTTCAAATGTTTTATATTTCTTGAAGTTTATATTTTATTACGAAAAGATGCGTTTTTTACTAAACATCGAAATCTTTTATGTCCATTTCCATCACCGTAAATTAATTTCAATCTCGGTTTAACTTGCTTTTTATCTTTTTCTAATTTCTTAAAACTAGAAAAAAATAAAAAGTAAGTTAAATCGAGGTTAAAGTTAATCTACATTGATAAAAATAAACATTAAAGACCCCGCACAACGAGTAGAGAGTTAAACTAGAATCAGAAATATTGTTAATTTATTTTTTCTCAATTTTTTCTTTAGTAATTTTTTTTAACGTGGGAAAATGCGTTACGCATCCCTCGCCCTTAAGGGAAGGTCGGAGGGGTATGTAAGGACTCGCGGCACCAACAATGTGAGATAAGAAGGCAAAGACCCTCCAATTTCTCTTCCGCGCCAGTAGCAAGGCCGCGATCACCGCTGGGAGGCAGAGGTTTGCTTCTATTTGTGCGCTGTATTTGGCTCACGCGGGGTATTCCGCGAGCGCGTTGCGCGTGTGTTGCGCGGTGTCCAGGTCGTTGAGGCAGTGCCAGCACCAGCCAGCACTGCATTGTGCGCTCCTTATCACAGATACTCGTCGAAGCAACCATGCCCGGCGAACACCTGCGTCATCTTGAATGACAACTCGGTCCGGCCCCGATTCAGCCATTCAGTCAGTCAGGGCTGAACAGCCCCGACGACACGCGTCCCGAAACCGGTCGTGTCAAGAAGGTGTCGAGACCACCTCTTGATCACACGTTGTCGGATAATAACATTTCGTTAAAGTGTCATTTACAATAGACTAAATGTATATATGCATTATAGTACATACAAAATGTGTATGTACATTTTGGTAAATATTTTTACACGTTTTCAAATACCAAAAAATGAATACGTATTTCGGGATGACGCGTGGGTCCGTGCTAACGCGAGAGATTAGGAAGAGTTCTGGGTTCAAATGCTCCAGTGGCTCCTCATCCCGCATATACCTCATTTTAGTTGAATTGTCTACCGATCGAAAACCTTCTGGAGAACAATCTTCTAGAGGGTCTACTCTTCTGGAGGAGAATCGGTTTTTCTTAATCAATAGGCGATCTGAAAAAGAGGAGAAACAAGTCTGAATGACACGGAGAGTCTGAATAAAGCGGGCCTCGCTGAGGATCGTCCCCCTTAGTATTATTATTATTAATTATTATTAAATTAAATTATATACAATTACATTTACAATTATAATTACGTACGAAAAGTGCAGAAAAACTTTGTCCATGTCTTTTCCATGCTCATGTTCCAAGTCCACGTTTTCTTTTAGTCGTTTTTTTTACGTGGGGCAATACGTTATGCATCCCCCCCGCCCTCGAAGGGTATGTGAGACTCCCGGCACCAGTAATGTGCCGATATACCTACTAAAACCCCACGGTAGCCTACTCGGCTCGAGTGGAGTCATCCGAGGAATCGCTAGTCGCATAACGACCCCGAGCCTCGATGACTTCTCCTCGGGGACTCCACTCCAGGCATGGAGTGGGTCCCCTATATATCCTGAGTCGACTGCCAATCTAATGATAGTAGCGAAATGGGCCACAACTATCTCGTCACCCCTTCTCTTCAGTCGTTGCGCAATTTTTTTTAACACGAATTAATGCGTGGGATTTTAAAGGATAAAAAATCAATTTATAGCTTACGTCGAGAACTCAAATGTTTTTTTGTATTTTCAAAATTTATATTTTATTACAAGACAATGTATTGTACTTAATATCGGAATTTTTTAAAGACCTCGCTGAAGGGTTAACTTGTTACTTGTTAATTTATTTTTACCCAAGTGTGTTGGCAGAATAAAATTTTAAGTATTCACCGCATTCACCGCAGTTTCATCAAATAGAAGACATTTCTGATTCAGCAATCAATTTTTCCTTTAGATCTTAGATTTAGGATAAATGTCGTAACATGAGAGAAAGTCTTTCCGTTCCGTTACGACAGTTGCCGTAATGTACGTATCTCGAGAATAGCGGAAAGGCCGATAATGGTCGTTGAATAAGCTCGATGGTCCCGTCTTCCCATTCGTTGAATCCGCAAAAAATGTGGGACGGAGTGGATAAGGTGGGACACCGTTGGACGGCGCGATTTCCGAGTGACCGAGAGCGACGACAATTTACTGGAGAACGCTACGCGTTTTTTTCCTCCCGCCTCCCCTCCCCCCCCCCGTCCGCGCGAATAAGAGGAAACCGCGAATCGACGGACCAAGGATAACCCGCATGCGGCGCGGCGTGTCTCCGCGTATTTTCAAGCATTGTCGACAAACAATGAAACGGTTACGGGACGCGTTAACGGCGGCCATTGTCTCGCACCCGTGACAGGGGCAAAATGTTCGCGCACAATGGCTTCCTCATACGTCTGACTACGCGCATCCCGCTGTTCCTGGTAACCGGGGGACAACACTCTACATCTCTCTTTTCGCCTCTCTCTCTCTCTCGTGTCCGCTCTCGCTCCCCTTTCCCTTTTGGCCCTTTCCTCCCGTTTTTGCCCGATTCTCGGTTTTCATCGGACAAAACAGCATTGGCGCGTACGAGTTTGAGATAACGATGATTATCACGAGCTCCGCAATCGTGCATTCGGCACTCTTGCCTGACGCACGTATGCGCTCGTTATTGTCAGAAAATTCAAACACAGGGATTATGTAAACAGTCTTGCACTTAGCATCAGCTAATGCGACTCTCAAGCACGTATAACAACGAATGCATGAACGTGAATTTCGTGTGTGCTGCTAATCAGAAATTTTGAATGAAAAATTTCTTTCATTTCTTTAGTCGTAGCCAGATTACAAAATCCGTCTCTTTATAAAATGTCTAGGCGTTTTATAAAGTGCGGCCATATTCTCAAATCATGCTTAAATATGAAATATTTTACAATCTGGCTAAAAATTTTAGTCTTTTTATAAAACGCTAACAAGCGACCCGCCAAATTGTCAAATGCAACGACTGTTAGTCAGATTGTAAAATATTTCATCATTTGAGATTACGACCGTACTTTATAAAACGCCTAGACGTTTTATAAAAAGACGGATTTTGTAATCTGACTACGACATATACACACATTTTTTTTATTAAATTATTAATATTAGTCATTTGACCATATTTTAAATTTGACAATCACATTAAAATTTATATATCAATGCCGATACGACTTCCAAACCTGATCAAGCCTAAACAACTTTTTTAAATGTGAAAATAATATATTTCCTTTTCCATTTACGTTTTATATTATGTAGCATAGAGATATACGCTTCCTTCGTACGTTGCTATTATATTACGATACTATTGTTAGCCGAGATCAGATCCCAACATATATCTCGTGTTACGCGATATGTTTCTCGAGGTATACTATTCCTATTCGCCCAATATTTGGAAAAACTACTTTGATTTAGTATGGGAGGGGAGTCACGCGAGCGAAAAATTCGCGCCGCGCCGAATGGAAACCTATATGAGCATTTGGGATCCCACTCTCGCGTGCGCTAATGCGAATTTCTGGCATTACGGGCATGAAACATGGCTGTGCCACGCCTGATTCAGGCAGGTCCGCAAGCACAACTCGGCGTGCTGCCGGCAGGGACACGCGGATTTAACGAGAACCGTATCAGATGCATCAGACGCAGCCGGACGGCATAAACACATTGAGCCTATCGATCGCGGATTCCCATCCGCGCGAGAGAGCAAAGAGCAATGTGAGAAATTACAGGTGGCTCTTCTCTGCGTGCGCCCGCTCTCTCTTTCCTGCTATTAATAATGAATTCGAAATCCCGGCGAAAAACGTGACAAGCCAACGTGCGTAACGCCGGGAGGGAGGGGCCTTTCGGCGCCGCCGAAATTTCAGGCGATTCATCGCGTTACACACGATAATAATGTAACGCACAATGTAAAAATCACGATACCCGCGGGACCCGCGCATGAAAACCCGGAATTTCAATAATATTTTGGAAACGTGGTGTTTTCACGCGCGCGCGCGCGAATGCCGGACACATTCATTGGATTAACCCATTAGTATCGTTTTAGGAAGCGACATGGAAGTCATTGAAATCTGATGGCGAGATGAATATTTCGCGGACATTTTCAGCGATTACACGCTCAATGAAACACTATTGATCTTTCAATTAAAGATTCGGCTGCGTTACGTGAATCAGCGTTACGTTACATGCCCCGAAGCTCGACGGAATTTTCGACGTGTTATTAATTAGGGGCTTACCTTCCCTGTTTACATGGATAATCGTACAATGTTCGACAATATATAAACATAATAAAACAAAGAATAAATATGAAATATATTTAGCGAAATTACACATTACATTATGAACTTGAAACGCAATTTAAAACTAAACCTAAAATAATATCATTACGTAGTTAAATTGGTAATCAATAAAATAATGAAAGATGAGATTTTTAAAAAATAGTACGTATTAGTAGCGTTATCAATTGTAACAGCGCGTAGTTTTATTAAATAAAAAATGTACATGAAACAAATTTGCATGAAAAAAATATTACCCATAAAAATCCAGCCCCCCCCCCCTCCACCACCCGTGTGGAAATTCTTTCTAGGCTGTAATTGGGGGCTAGCTAACTTTCCTTACTTTAATTCAGGCCCAAATTAGGATTGTCACACTTTTTTATCTAGAACCTATATTGCTTTCCAAACTTGGGCCAGTATAAAAATTTTAGTCTGGCCCTGTGTGGAATTTTTCCTAAGTAGTAAACCCGGTGTAAAAAATAACTCAGACTAAAAATTTTTATATTTACACAGTGCTAAAATTGACTTAAAATTTTAATATTGGCTCAATATATGCCCATATATGTAAGAGAAATTGGTCCAAAATTAAAAAATATAATGTTACTCCAATTAAATTTTAATGAGTCTCTAAAATTCGATGAGTAATGACCTCTTAGTAAATCAAGAAAAGCAATAATTTTAAAGATATATTGATATATTATATCTTTCGTACAATTAAATTTCATATATTTTCTACCTTTAATATAATTAAAAGTCAAATCCAAACTGGGCCCTGTACGAAGTATAATTAGGCAAACCTAGGTTAACTGTACTAAGTCCTAAATAGGCTTAAGTTTGACAAACCTTTATTTTGGATGCCTTAGTAATGTGTATACACTGTAAACTCCTATGGGTTGCCACTACTCCTATTCAATATTCGGTTAATTTGACTGAAACAATGAGATAAAATTGTCGACGTATTGAATAAGCCTTACTCAATATGTTGTTAATTTATCTAATTTAACTTCCATGTTAGTCAAAATTTTACTTTTCTTTTAGTCAAAATTAATGAAACATTGAGTAGAAGCAATAATTAAAATGGAATAATTAAAAATGACTCAAATTGAGTATAATTTGACAGAAGCAATAATTAAAATGGAATAATTAAAAATGACTCAAATTGAGTATAATTTGACACTACGAGTTTAACAGTGTAGGGCTAATATTAAATATGGGTTACCCCGGATAAATTTCCATACGGCGCCTATGATTTCTTTATCATGATTGTCTTGACTTATATGATTTTAATAAAACAAAAAATATATTTACAATTAGTCGCAATTATTTGTAGACTTGAAAAGAAAACTTGGAAATGAGAGGAGACAAAGTTGCCCCACAAAATTCTCTCATCTGGCAGGATTAAAAGGTTAACTGTACATCCGTCGCGAATCGAGAATTTTTCCCCGTTGCTTTTCCATTCATTGTACAACGCAGTGCGAGAGACTTCGTTAAAGGCGACACCGTGTAAAAATTAGGAAATCGTTCTCTCGAGAACGCGAAAGTGCGACAAGCTCTCGGCAAGTAAATAATACCGTCTCGACAAGAGTCACGTAATTGCTTATTGTCGCCAAGTCGAGTGGCACGAGCGTTTCTCTCGGAGGTCATAAGATTTCCCAGAAAATACGGAAATGAAGTCGCTTAGACGCAACTCCGCCGCCGCCGCCCTCCACGGGCTATCGTCGTCACGAAGATCCCGACTCTCGTTCCCTTGATTTCCCTTTTCGTTCCGTGACCGATCGCGCTTCTACGCTTCGCAAATTGCTTCGTTGCTCATGAACAAATCCCACGTTAATTGATACCGACTGCCTTTCAGGGTGCTCCTCACGCCAGATCTCGAAATGACAAAGTTGCCGCCAATATGACAGAAAGCCGCGAAGTAAAGATTAAACTGTGATCGCGCGCAAAAATTTTCGCGCTATCAAGTTGTTACGATGATCGATAATCTTGGAGGAAAATTTTGTCATTCTCTACACGTCGTCGCTCATATCATTAATGAATATGTTATGTATATTACTTTTAAATATCGATCAATCGAACACTTTGACTTTGTGATTAATTAACTTTTTCATACACAGAAAAAAACATTACTTTCAAATCAACTATAATATTCTCATATATGTCTAATCAAAAAAATAAAATATAAAATCTTCTTCAAAAATTTTGATAATCTTAAACAGAAACAAAATTTCTTTATGTGAGCAAGTCATTGTCTGTTTAAGATTATTAAAATCTTTAAAGAAGATTTTATATTTTTACTTATATATGAGAATAATATTGTTGATTTGAAATTAATGTTTCTTTCTGTGTAACGCATTGCAAACACACATTTAGCTGGGATATCTTTGATACTATACTCTGTTAAACTCATAGTGTCAAATTTATTCAATTTGAGTCATTTTTAATTATTCCACTGCTCCTACTCAATATTTCATTAATTTTGGCTAAAAGGAAGGTAAAAGTTCGACTAACATGGAAGTTGAATGAGATAAATTAACAACATATTGAGTAAGGCTTACTCAATATGTCGCTATAATTTTATCTCATTGTTTTAATCAAATTAACCGAATATTGAGTAGGAGCAACGGCGACTCATAGCAAATCGGAGTGTAAAGTTTACGTTTTGAATGCTTCAATTTAATTTGTCACGATCTGTTTATGTTAACTAATTTAAGACAGTTTTGAATCTGTCTCTTTCCGTTTTCTTCTCTTCTCTTGCGAACCGTCGCAACGAGCAAACGTATCTGTCTCTGAAGCTGTTTATGTCAATACACATGACACGATTCAGGACACATAGTCTTTCATGCCTTGCCAATCTCACTATTGAAATTACATTGTATTATAAATTTAATTCTATAAATAATGGGAATTGATTAAAATAGCCCCATTTTATGTTTAATTCTATACGTCTTAATTTTATTAATTTCTTTATCTCGCGAATTCACGACTTTTCATAGATCCGTGAAGCACAAAGAATGTCGAAATCCTGCGCACGATTCATTAAAAGATCAGATTTTATTTAGCTCTCAACATCCTTTGAGATAAAAAACATAAAAGGCAAAGTAAAATAAAAATCTAATACTATCCTAAATCTAGTAGACTTCAAGAATCTAGAAAGTTTTTAATATACCTTATTATAACTTTGAACATATTCGTATTTTTTTAATCTAGACTTTACTCGGACGAGCCGTGATCAAGCAAACATAAAACTTCCTCCGGTGTGCGCACGTACATACGCTCGAATTTTGTTACGACAGTTACAATCTCAACCTGTTGCGGACCTGTATGTGTTCAATCTCGGGGAAAAAAATTGATCAAATGTTCCCCACACTATGCTGAATGACACGTTTGAATTCCATCTCATTCGATTTATTATCGCGTTACAATCGAGAGCGATTGTACGCGTATTTATTTATGCATGTGTCCGCTGTTACATGCATTTCATATACATCTATTTTACATATCTATCAGCGAGTACATATAACAATATGCTCGCGTATACATATATCTATGCATGAATGCAAGTATATATATGTATATACTTGCACTTTGTACAAAGTGGGGCATCTAAAACGAAACTTCGGAATATCTGAAAAACTGATTCCAATAGGCAAAAATGTTTCAAACAAAAGTTGTATTATTTGGAGGGAGACAGATAATTAATTTTCGAATTAATCACACAAAGATTATTGCTATTTTTTAAATGGAATTATACAATTTTTTTATATAATGTAATTCTTCTAGCTTTTCTACATATATAAAAAATTTAACTAGAGTTATAAAAAAATAATTTTATAAAATATTTTATATTTTATTCTAGCATATTTTGACATAAAATACAAAATGTCTCGTAAACTATTAATTTCTTGAAAATCATACTTTTATACACAGAATAATGAGATGAATTAATTGATATAAAGAAAACATTTATTTATTTTTCAAAAAAATTATACAATTATGCAATATACATATATAAATTATTTTTTAGCCCTCTTTCAAAGCATACAACTTTTGTCTGAAATATTTTTGCTTGCCAGGCTTAGTTCACGACACATTCCGGTGTTTTGTTTTAGATACTCCACCTAGTATATACTATGGTATATGGATGGTCCTACGTTATTGGGAAGCAGTTGGTGGCATCGGCGGGAGAGGAAACGAAATATATTGACGCCACGGCGGGTATAGGCATGGCTGGCCCCGATCTGTCACACAAATCATCCGCTTCGGGGTCGCCGCCATGACGTACACCTTCACCAGACGCATCGTGGCATCTCGTCACTACTTTTGCCCCTCGGTTCGCATAAATATACCAATTCCCGAATAGTTATATATAATTTAAATAATCGGTGACGCTTCTTATCGTAGCTACTGCGCAGTTTTGCGCAGTCCGATCGTGCAAAACAAACTTAAAATATCGTGACTTTTATAAAACGCAATATATACACGTGAATTATTATTATACGATTATTATATATGAGATACATTTTGTTATAAATGCCAAAATATCAAAGTTAATAAAAATTCTAAATTGCCAGATTTGTTTTTCGATTACAAATTTTTATTGCGAGAAGCAATCGATTTGCATTTCGAACAAAGGGCGATTACCATTGAATTTGTCGAAAATGCCAGTCAGCAATCTAACGATCGCGAGAGTGAGAACGACGAGGTAAATGGTGGGTCGGGCACTGTATCGCGTGCCCTTATTTCACACTGTTATATCCCGGTAACCTCCGCCAAGACTGTAATAAACATCAACAGCAATACAGAATGATACCGAGCCAATGGCAATTATTTTTCTCGGCCGCATTATAGCGCGTCCTGATAAATAGCCGGTCGTTTCCGCGGTATTTTACATTCCAAGCCAAGTAAGGTGCGATGTTTTCCAGATCCATTGCGCAACTTTTATCGCCGACGCGAATATTAGATCCTATTCCTCTTCTATACATAAGTACCTTCTCTTGCCTCCATAAAAGCAATAACACACAATTCTCGGGGTTAACAGTTTGGCCCCGCACAAGATAAGCGAGTGCCAAGTTACATTCTTCAAACCTTCAACGAAAACACTATTTAACTTAAGTATTCATAAACTTCTTTATTCTTTTTATCTCTTCCAACTTTTTTGTAAGAGTATAAAAAAATATTGGACTAAAGATATAGGTTTAAATAAATATTATATTTGATTAACAAATATCTGTGAGAATTGTGACGCTAAGCATTCTGTGCCTATTGCGTAAAAAATCTATTTCCTTCCTGCACTGTTTGAAATATTATTTTGTAGTGTCTGTACCCAGATAGGAAACTTTTGTAATAAATGCACAATTATTGCTTTTTTCCATTCACAGCATTTCGTAATAATTGTCATAAAATGATTCTGCAAAACGCATATCTTTTGCTGAAAAAGAATTTTGTAATTATAAGTTTTAAATATTGAGAAAATTATGAAGCAAAATGATTTAAAAAATAAAAAGTAAAAAGAATTTCTTATTGTTACTTGAATAATAATAGTACAATTTTACGCTGTAACGATTTTTACAGTAATTACAAAATTAATTTCTAAAATGTATTCAGAAATAATTGTGCTAAGATTTACTTTAATTATACAATTATATAAGAATTTATTTTAAGAATCAATTCTTTTAAAGATTGCTACATATTACAATAATAAAATTTAGAATTAATGATTTTAAAAGTTAGATCTAGATTTATTACATAATATATTATATTTTAAATATTACATAATACATTATATTTTAAAATTTTAGCCATTTTAATTTAAAAATATAATGTATAATACATTGCGTAATTCTATATTTAAATGTTAAAATCAATAATTCTAAATTTAATTATGCAACATCTTTAAACTGCAAATCTTTAAAAACTTGATGCCTAAAATAAATTCCTATATAATTGTAACATTAGTAAGAATCATCTTAACACAATTATTACTGAATACTCGTTATAGCATAAAACTATACAATTATTATTCAAGTAATAAAAAAAATTCTTTTTATTTTTTGTTTTTACATAACTTTGCGTCATTATTTTGTCAATATTTAGAATTTATAATTAGAACCTATAATTGTAAAATTCTATTTCAACAAAAGATATGCGTTTTGCAAAATTATCTTAACACAATTATTGCGAAAGTTTCCTATCTGGGTATACATATACATATATATGTGACGTCATATACATGTACATATACATACATACATATGACATACACGTGTATGTTGTGTATGTTTACGCGCGAACATGTAACGGAAATTATGGGTACACAATCGATTGTCAAAGGCACAACTCGAAACTTACATCGAAACGAACATCGCAAGAAGGAATCGTCAAAAAAAGAGGAATGCCTGTTTCCGCGAGATGACTCGTGAAAGAAATAAAATTCGTCGAAACGAATGTCGCGCACCGAAGAAAGAGCCGTTGCGTCTAAAATGTCAAATTTGACGTGTTGAAAAAGATGACGGTAGGAAACGAAGAATACCAGACGTAGAAGGAAAGAAGTACAGGAGCGAGAGACTGGGAGACCGGGTCACCCGGCACAAAGAACGATGATGAATCGCGGCTTGATGATTGTAAGAAATTGCAACGCACAAGTCCGGAGGTCTCTGGTGGAGCCTCGAATGCACCTTACCTATCGACCTAGTCGACCTAGCGTATCGACGAACACTTTGAAAAGAAACAATAAAAGAGCATGACGTATCTAGCATCGCGCAACTGTCGCACATGCAATATCTCTGTTCCGGCTAAAAAACCGTACTTCAAGAATTTCCGTAATAAGTATCACACGCACGAAAAGCAAAAGATAAAAACTTAAAAGAGACAAAGAAAGGGTAAAGAAGAAAGGGTGGAGGAAAAAAAATCTTAAGAATGTGTGAAATTTTTCATCAAGAAAAAAATTGAATAATGAGACAAACTGACATGATAAATCGTCACAATTTTTGAATCGCTTGTCGGAAAAATATGAAATTTGGTATAAATGAGAAACATTGAAGAACAATTAAAAGAATAGATATCAAAGATAATTCTATGCATCAATAACTTTTAGATTTTGAGACTTGATAAAACATTTTCAGCGATGCTTACAGTTATTATCAAATAAAATTTCTTTTGCTTAAATTCCTTTCTTTCTTCAAATTTCATAAGAATCAATCAAGTGACTGAGAAATAGTAACTTTCTAAAAGTATTCATAATTGATTGTTACAACCTATATATTGCATTGTAATTTATCACTCAACATAAGGATAAAAATGTCAAAGAATCGAAAGAAATTCCTACGTGAAAAAAATCGCTATTTATCTTGAAGGTTAATATATTGTCCAGTCGGATCACGAAAAGCGTTGTCGTACGTTTCATTTCTTTTGATCCCGAACGTTAAACGGTGACAAGTGTCACTTGGCATCATCCTTGCTCGAAATCAAATCTTGTTAAACGTTTCTCCGCCGTACAAACCTGATTCACATGCTCCCTTTTGATCCTTTACGATTTGTACGAATTGTCTACTTCGTGCTCCATCGGCGATCCCCGGTGTCCGATATTGTCAAGTACCTCAAGTGGAAGTGACATCGTTCGCGGCCCTGCGCGAAATTCCACTTGAACTCGCGTCGACATTCCCGATAACGAAGGAGACATTTTTCGGGAGATAGAGAGACGCCGGGGATAGAGAAAATGCGTTACAGGAGTTACGGGCGGCGGAAAGGGACGGGCGGAAGAAAGGAAGAGGCGATGCGAAAGAAACGGGAGATCGGAGTTCGAGGGAAAACGAGGGATGGAATAAGGCGAGAAAGGAGGAAAAGCCGCGGATTCGTTTCTGGTCGATTTTTCAGGGTGAAGAGGAGGCATCATCTTCCCCCTTTGAGAACGTCATGTAACCGGAAGTGAGAACGCTGCGGCGGCTTCTGGCAAGCCGCGGTATGCCGGTCGGCGTTGGGTAGAGAAGGACGAGAGAAAAGAGAACGAGAGGAATGAGCGACGGCGTAAGGGTGGGAGGGGGTGGAATAGATCGAGGTCGCTGAAGGTGCTGGAAAACGAAGGAGACGGGGGAGCTGAAGCGTAACTGTGGAGACCCTACTCTCCCTTTCTCTCGTGGAAAGGGAAATACTTTATAATTGAAAAGCTTCGCTTAAATGGAAACGTTTCTCTCTTTACGCCTCTCGACGTCATATAAAAGTGAGAGCCCACCGTCGACCGGTTAGAGGGGGATAAACGAATTTATTACGGACAGGTCCCTCTGTTTGGACGCGTATGTGCGCGTTTAACTTCTCACGAGTGCGGAAACGATTATTCCGGTGGAACGGTTCTCCGTGTAATTAAAATTTCCGTGTTTAATCTCCGTTATTGAACAAAACGGGCGCGCAATCCCTCGGTAACGATCACTATCTATACGTTCTATACGCTGCTGTAACAGTAACAAACAGCGAAACGCGCAAAAATGCAGATTATAAATTTGTATACGCGAGCGCGCGTAAATCGATATCGAATAGCTTCCGGAATCTCGCTGCGGTGATCACGTTGCGCGGTAAATAAAAAGCGTAAGTTACTTTCAATTTCCGCAGCCTCTTGTAAATCCTTTCGAGTGATGTGTACGAAGTTTCAAGGGCCGCATATTAGTAGCAGAACTTTTTTTTCCCTCAACTAATTTACATTCACCGCTTTCTTAGCGAAAATTTAAGCTAAAGCTTGATTATCCAGTTATCCAACATCAAAAACTTAAGACTTTTAAATTAAGTTTCTGAAGAATAAAAGGATAAACCTCATTTTTCCGTTCATTGGGGGTAGAGATATTTTCCTACAAAGATTTAATTTAGACCGTAATTACCAAGTTATCTCGAGTATAAAATGAACCATAGAGTTCCCAGATTAAATTCGTACTAACGACAAGTACACGCCGTATTTCTATAAAAATACGTCCCCCGCAAACGATGTATTTCTTTTTCGTACATGTGTACAATATATGTATACAATTACAATTTAATGTCACAATAATGTTACATTTCGTTCTTTAGATACAATTTCATATAATGTGAGCATATAGCACGTATTACAATACACGTTACTTTTATTGTACAAAACTAAAACACATATCCTTCAGTAAAAGCACACATTTCGCAAGAGCAACATACGGTGCCGCAATTACACCCCAGAATCCAAATTAGCTTCCTGTAATTTGCGTTCGTAAAAACCGCTAACGATCGCTTTCAGCCGGGATGAAATTACCCTAATCAAGTTCAGGGAGAGCAATTCAAGCCACCACCATCGACCACGTGTCTACCAGCAAATACAACTATTTTTATATCCTACCAACCGAGAAGCTCTCTTCATCATAAGAATTTTTCCATGAACCCAGTACCATCAGAGACGCGACATCGTCGTCATCGACGTAGTCGTCGCCTACCCTGTGAAAGGGAACGATGAAGTGAAATTGATTGAACCGGTGACCTCGGAACTTACACCATCTTTGAATCAGCATCATCTTTGACCGGAATAAAGTGCAGGCGTGTGAGTGTGATGTGTGCCATGTGAAGGATATAGCGATATGTAGATAACTTCATGATAATTTTTTATACGTATTCGTAAACGACACGGAATTATTTTGTCTCGTTAGATTTTTTAGGTTTCTGTTGTCCGATAAATGTTTTTCTTCTCTTAATAATATTCATAATGATCATAAGATACATAAGTATCATTTAACAAATAAGTTGAAATTAATACGAAGTTACTTTATTTTACTCTATATATATTGAGAGAGGTAAGAGGTGATGGCAGATATAAAGGGATGGGTAAAGGGTGGCTGGGTTTTGTCTGTTCATTTGGTGAGTAACGAAGTTAGAGCCGAGGCGGCTAATCCAATCATTCGACCACCACTCTCTCTCTTCCCTCCCCCCCTCCCCCCGCCTCTGTCTTTCTCTCTCCTCCCTTCTTCAACGCTACATCTTTCTCTCCTCACTCCCTTATCTATCTATTTATTATCAATCTATCCATCTCGATCTCGTTACGTCGATGCAGCTGTCCCATTTATATCTTTTTGTTCCAATTCCGTAGAATCAACTGAAATCTGTTTTATTCTTGCATTTGTCATTTTTATATTTTTTGTTCCATTTGGATTTTCTGTTGTTTCCTCAGCTCGTCGAGGAAAGTAAAGCGTAATAATTTGTACAAAGCAAATATTATCTGCGCTGATTTATCCGCAATATAAAATCCATGAAGACAGCGGAGGAGGAGATGTAGAAAAATATAGGAAAGATTAAGATACAATTTATGACAAACTTTTTATACAAATACATAAAGTTATTTAGCTCTGGAAAATGCATGATGCAGACAATATCGAAACATGTTCCAGCGAGGGTATAAAATATTGGAATTATTAAGTGCTCTTTACAGTTGTCCAACGTAATTAAACTAGCGTGTAATTTGATTTGAACGGACGTTGTTAAATGTTCAGTATTATGTAATGTGTCATCTAATGGAAATGAGCTCTATAACAATTAATTAAATTTTAGTAGATGTACATACCAACGCTAATTCAATAAAATACGAATCGGAAAACAAATTAATCGCGTAACGTTGCGCAAGTCTTTCCTAATGCAGCCAATTACATTTTACAAGCATATATGACAGCAATATGTCATTGTCAAGGCGTATATTTGTAAAACGACACGTTCTGTCATGTCAAGTTGTTTATCAGGAGAAATGGCAGGGTAAAGTAGAAACGATAATCGAAGAGGCGATAGATCCTTTTGACGCAGTTCTACCTTCTCCCCTAATTTACTTTGAATAGCGGTTGATTGATCAAGATTGAATAAGGTGATGTAATATAATTACGTATTGCGAAAATATTGATATTATGGCGGATGTAGGCCAACTTTTCAATATGTCGATTTTATCCTATATTTCACGATTACCACTCAAGACATCGATCAATAATCCTTGCCCGTATACACGCAATTGCAAAGTAAATTGCTTTGCCAATAAAACGAATTAATATTACAAAGAAGGAATTTAATAAATATTATCAACATTATAGCAAAATATCTGGCAATTAACGTAAGTGAATATGAATCTTATTTATAGATTTAACTATTAATAACTGCAATAATCCTTTTTCTAATGTGGAAAAAATTTTTCAGAACGCCTGGGCAATGAACATTATTCGCTACATTTTCTGGATGGCTGGCGACATAAATCAGCAGCGAAACAGTCGAATGTCTCAGGCTATGATTGTCCAAACGCAATTCTTGTCTGCACAATACGAAATCAAGAATTGTGTGGGGACATCAGCGCTCGGGGCGCGGATCAACTAAACGTGCGCAGAAAGAGAGTTTATTATTATTATATATATTATATTACAGTGTGTATTATATAAAAAATGTCATTGTGAATTATTGTGTCAATTTTATTGTCTATTCATAACATAATATTATTATTATAAGTAAAATATAAATTTAGCCAATAATCATAAAATTGTAAGAAAGTTATGCCCATAATAAGCACGAAATCTTACATGAAAAATAAAATGAAATGATTATGAAATGGATAAAAAATTTTTTTTAGAAATTCATATTTATTATAAGATCTTAATTCTCTCTCTCTCTCTCTCTCTCTCTCTCTCTCTCTCTCTCTTTTAGTTCGAATCTCTACTTAATATTAAAAGATTTGAATTTTTCATAAATTCTTTCTACATAACTATAGAATATTTAAAGAGAAAGTTTAATCTTTTAGTTTTAATCTATTATGGGACAAAGTTACATTTAATGACATAAGGATTCAAAAAATTAAGTATTAAAAAAATTAATGGCTAATAGTAGTAATATAGAATATTAGTATAATAAACACATTGTACGAGTAGATGGATAATAACGAAAATCAGATGTTTGCATTAACCTGGTATATTTGTTACAGCTGAAAGAGAAATTGAGAAACGGAAAGAAATGATTTCACCGTGATAGACTTTCGCGGACGTCAAGTACAAGTGTATGGGTTTGTACCTACGAGCACACTTACACATCGTAGTTACAAGGGACGTACAAATGGCGTCGTCAGCATCTCCGTTTTCAGCAGGAACAGAATCAGAACCTATTCTTCGGCCAAGGCTATTCTCTTTCCCTTTCATGCACAGTGGTGTAATGTCCCGACGAAAACAAATGGACGAAAAAATCCACCACAGACAATATCGATTTTCGGTTATGACAATAGAAGAAGCGCGGCCAACAATACGGCCGTGATCTCAGTAAGAGGCAAAGCAAAAAGCAGATTCGTCATAGCTTCGAATGCGGGTTAATTCTTCCATAATGTAGAATATTTCCAGAGTTTATATTAATATTTATAGACATATATAATTTTTTTGAAAATATAGCTAAACCCCTAAATTCAAATTATAATAAAATTTAATAATTCATTTTAATTCCTCGGTGTAAATTCCATATAATAATCAATATCTAAGTTTATACAAGAAGAGTTTATAAATCAAAAACGCGATTTAATAAATATTAACACTTGAATCTATAAAATAATGTTATTTTCTTTAGAAAAATTGAAGAATTCAAAGCTCAACAAGTGCGGATTGAATAATACAGCTCGCAAAGTCGTCAATTGCATAGAAGGGATTTCACAATTTTGCAGACTTCCCTCACTCTTATTTTAAATCTTTCGACATACATTCCATTTACAGTGTATTTAAAAAAGAAACAGCGCGGCAGAGAGCGATGCCGCACAGCTCTTCTGCTTTCCAGCCGCACGAGATAATCGCGAGCGTGCGAAACAAGTTCGTGCATTCGCAAATGTTCTAGAAAGTCATGCATTCCCATGAGATAGCTTCGGCGAACGTGATGTATTCGAATGCGCCGAGTGATTTGTAGGCACGAAGGGGAAATAAGGAGGAGATAAGCGTGGTGAGCGATGCGCCGACGTCTTCGTGAAAGTAAGAAGATGCGAGGCGAGCAAAAGTGCGTCTGTGCATTAACTGCGAAGTGTAGTAGACAGTTCCCATTATAAGAAGTATACGCACCCACACCGGTGCATCGGCAGACACATAACTGTGCGCCTACGGATGTACGTAGGGAAGGGAGGAGGGGAGGAGGCACGATATGTATGAACACGTACGAATAAGTGTACGTGACGGTGGTTGGCACAGATACACTGGATACATTATGCATCGCGGATTTTACCCCGTATAATGCACTTGTTACCTATGCATATAACGGTCGCGGCGGGATGAAGTGTCGAGGGGGTGGAAAAAGAATGGGGGAAATGCCGTAGCGGACAGATTACTTTTTCGAGGAGAATAACTCGTCTCGCGAGTCGTCTCCGCGCGTGTTTATTCGCGCCTAAGTAAAAACGGAATTCATCTCAGCTGCAGTAAATTACGCCGTGACAAAAAAAAAGCGTTGCGCTATTAAACATTCCAATAAAAAGGGGCGTGTGCATTGTGAATTATTAAGCTCTTACTCCGGGTACACTTCTTATTCGTAAGCCGGTAATCTGATCTGGTTTTATAAAGAAAGATTGTGCAGGGTTCAGTAAGACTTAAGTCTTTAACGCCGATACGGTGCTATTCGAGATCGCTCAAGCTTTATGCGAGATTAATTAAAAGATATATATTCTCCCACAAAGCGTCTGGGATAAACAAAATCATGTGTACATGTGTATTGATAGAGAAACGATAAATTTAATGAAAAGTCAGTTTTAATAAAAAGATTACATTTCCATTATTTATGTAATAAAAGTACATAAGTTGGATGAAAATCTAATCTGATTTTACAATACCTAAGTATATTCCCGTAGCTCGGATCTCTTTCGGTTTTTCCTTCCGAAATTAATCATGTCGCAGAATTTTTAAGCGCCAGAGGGAGAAGTCTCAAATTCTAAACCTTTCCCTTTCTTGCCGGCTATATTTTAACTGAATTTTCTAGAATATAATATTCCATGCAGCGAGAGAAAAACGGATTAATATATATGTATTACATTAATTTACTTATCATTTTAGCGACATTTTATTTTAAATGCGTGCGTGAGTGTGTGTGTGTGTGTGTGTGTGTGTGTGTGTGTATCTCAATAATTCTAAACTAACAAACCCAAAATGGAAAGCGTATGAGTTATGCATGACTCTATCTATTAGGCGGCATAATCATCGTTTATTGATACACACGTATGGCACGGGTTAGCTCAAGATAAACCGCACACTGGACATATCTAACAAAACGCCATTAATTGGAGAATACGTGGTCTGGCGATTACGTAACGTCACGTGTTCTCTGGACGGCGTTCGATGAACAGATTTAACAACGGCAAATCAATAGACCTAAACAATAGCGGCAATTAGTTACAAGGCCATGGCGGCATATAACCCACTCAAATTTAACAAATATTAACAATATTGTCGGTAATTAACAAATATGCAAATGATGGATAATCTTGGATAAATATCTCCTGACGTTCAATATTTTCAATGTCTGCAACTGTCGATATTCATTACATTCGAAATATTTCTTCGTTTCCCCAAGTGTCATTAAGTCTTATTGGAATCAACGCGGAGATCGGCAGCGGGGGGGAAATCGATAACGGTCGGGAAAGCCGTAGCAATGAAATCACGGTATAAATGGGAAATGACTCGGCCCATAAATCCCTACTAATGAATCCCCCAAGACACCGTAACACGTCGCGGCAAAGCACAATGTACGGCGCGGCAAGAAACGTGAACGAAGATCTCGTGGTGGTCGAAACGGAGGGGGAGGCAAGCGTAATTGTGTTTCGAAGAGTGGACAGGCGTCGGCTTTTCCGGCTCAACACGTACGTTATGGAGAAAGGGGTGCGGGGGGGGGGGAGGGCGGATGTAAGCGCGCGTGGGCGGGCAGCTCTTCTCCATGGAATTTTAATCAGCGTCAATTACTCGCGGGAGTGGCACGTTCTCCTTACGTCCGCACTTTCCTCGAGACGCCGCGCCGCGGCAGAATTCAATTTTGCCGTCCTTTAGCCCGCTCAGCCGTTCCTTTCTCCCGTGAGCCGACCTGGCTGCGCGCGAATCTCGTCGACGTCGTCGTCGTCGCTATTGCGAGAAGAGGAAGTAATAGGCAGGTATTACCTCCGGAGAAGGTTAATCCTGTCCCCAAAAGCCTACCCTTTCCCAACGTTCTTGCTGTTACCCCGCTGCTGCTGTTGCTGCTGCTGCTCCTTCTCCTTCTCATGAAACTGTGCAAAGCCGAGATTGCTGCCTCGTTCGATTTGCTAATATATCAACTTTCAACATTATAATTTATAATTTAATCTTTCTCCTCGCGAAATATTGTGTAACATGTTTAATTTACCTATTTTTTTGTATTTTTAATGAAATATAACGTTATTGAATATTCCATCCTCTACTAACAAATCGAAATTACTTCGTAAATAAAATTAATTTCTTAAGGATAAACATTCTTTTTAAAATAAATTTATACAAATTGTAGGGTATTTCATCAACATCAATCTTTTCCAAAATTTTTAAAAATAATAAACAGTAATGTGATACAAATTTGAAAAAAAAAAAGAAAATTTTCCTCGTCAGCCTTGTAACAATGTAAGCTAAAACTATTAAACTATTAAAATCTTTTTAATTTTTCATTCAAAGACTCAGATAAAGTAAACATAGTAAATGTAAACAAACTTTGTAAACAAACTAAAGATTTACAATATTTGGTTCGACCTAACAGGAAAACACAATTGGCTGCTATTAAAATAAATTTGTTGAAAAATATTCCATTTATTAATCGTTGCTCTGGTATTAAAGTTTGCAAATTATATTCCACGATTCCTGATACAAATTTAGCTATAACTTCAAATGTAAGAAAGAGAGAAAAATATTGCAGTTAACCGAGCCGTTTGCCGAGGGAGGGCGTACGACCAAACAAGGCTGGAGACAAGCGCAAAGTGGAGGCCCGTGATAAAACCCGGTCGAGTCCGGAATAAAAGGATCTCAGCGCGAAGGTCGATTCGAGGCACTTAGAGGCGCCCGTTTCTCGTCGGACACGGTGATGATGTATGGCTCTCAACGATAGAAAATGTTATGGCGGAAGGACTCGTCGGTACGACCTCGTTTCCCCGCTGGAAGCCCCGAGGCCCTCTCTGAGGTGACGGCAAGAACGGAAGAAGGAAGGAAGGGTGAAGGGGGGGGGGGAGCGGAAGGAAGGATATCTAAAGATGGCCGTCGCCTCATAACTCCTCAGGATATACGTTCTTTTACCGGCGTAAGGGCGGAAGGGGAGCACGCAGTGAGGAAGGGAAGAGAGAAACGGTGGTGAACGCCGATGGAGAGGTCCGTGTGCGCGGATCTCGCGCACGTGCGCGCATCGTCGGGACGAAACGCGCGCACGTAGTAACGCAAAGTATATACGCCGTGTGCGCCAGTAATCCATAGATATCGGCTCGCCGTCGCTCGCCTTCGTGTTATTGCACGAGGTTTATCGGATAACTCTACCTCTTCATCCCCCTTTCTCTCATCCCCCCCTACCCCTCTCCCCTCCGCCCCGTTTCGCTGACGATGCGACAGCGCGGCGGAGAAAACGCGAAGAGCGGGACAAACTAACCGATGATTGGTACCTTATGAAAATTTGTTTGCCCGTGGGGCGAAAGATTCGCGATGAATCGGGGATGAATTGGCTGCGCGATGTATAGAAGACGGCGTCTCCCATCGTAACGGAACCGCTGCGCTCGCGAGAGACCGGGCGACATCAAACGTGCGTTTTGCATGCAATAAGCCGAGTTAATTGGAAAAAAAGCGCGTGCGCGCCGTATATAAAAGGACATCGGCGAAATAAATTAGTTCGTTTACAGAGCATCGGAGGGAAAATTACACGGCCAACAGCGACAGAGCCGTGCTCGCGCGCGCGAGCGCGAGCGTACGTAAATTCGCTAAGAACACGCTACGTCGCATTATTGGATTTCTCTTCGATTCCTACCATTCCGCCGGGGCATCTCACGTTATTTGTGCCTCCCATTCCCGTGTCCCTTCTCTTCGCGAGGGTTCTTTTTACCCTCCCCCCCTCCCACCCCTCCCGCGATTCTCTTCCTTTTTCTGCGAGAATCCGCAGAAAGGCGATTAAATCTCGTCCGAGACCGAGGGTAGACTCTCCACAAATTCTCCAGCCTGCGATAAAGACAGACTTGTCTTGTATTCTTTTGTCTATCATCTGCTTTCGTTACAATTGTCAGTTTATGCGATGCGACTCCGGAAATGAGTCGTAACTAGAAAAGGGACATTGAAAAAAAATTCTGGTTAAAAACAGCCGAATCAGAAAATCTTGTAGGATTAATCAAATATTCTGGTTAGTATAATAGAACTCAATAGTTTATAACTTATAATAACCAGAATATTTGATCAATCCTACAAGACTTTTCTGATTCATCTGTTTTTAATCAGAATTTTTTTCAGTAGATAGATGCGAACGTAAATTCGCATCCAAAATGGAGCCTTCATCGCTATTCTCGCAAATTTNTTATTATTATCTTACGAAAACAAAACACGATATGGTTTTCCCACTCTTTCGCGCGTTATGACATCCCTCGCCGGTGCAAACGCGGAATCGTGGATAAGCCAGTGCACGTGTAGAGGGCGGAGAGCAAAGCGCGGAGGCACACGGGAAAAACAACCACAGTTGGATTAACATGACATGTTTGGTTCAACAAAATTTGGTTGGACTAAACAAAATTTCTGGTTATTATAATGAAATATTCTGGTAACTAACCAAAACATTTAGTTTTAACAACGATCGACGTTTGATTACTGTTGATCCAATTATATCCAAGTGTCTAGTTATTATAACTACATTGCATGAACGTAACATGTATAATTGATAAAATTGAACATAATTTCTGGTTATTATAATTAAATATTCTTGTACATACACAATCAAAACATTTTGTTGCTTTCACCAGAATGCAATCATATTTCCACAGTAAAAAATTTTGTGTTAAATTTAACACATTTTGCATGTCCCAATTAATCCACTGAAACTTTGGTATTATAATTTAACATAAAGTAAATGTGTTAAAAAGTAACAAAAATAATATGTAACAAAATAACACAAAAATTTAACATTTGGACGTTGTCAGAAATCAAAATTTATGTTAAATTGACATATGTATAATGTGTTAAATGTAACTAAAATAAAATGTTAACATTTTTGTTTGAGAAAACCAACATTTGAGAAAAGTATCTATTTTCGGTTTTGATCTTTATATCATGAAACATAAGAATTATGTCATTTTAACATAACATAAGAATTATGTCATTTTAACACATAGTAACTGTTATAAAAAGAAAAGTAACACAGTTTAACATATAAAATATGTCACCAAGAATTCATACACTTACATATAAATTGTGTTACTTTAACTTTTAAAAAAGGGTAATATTAATTTAACATAGAAAAGTTTAAGTAACACAACGATGATATGTTAAATTAACACACGGCCATGTTAGAAATTTAACACAAAACTTTCTACACAAGAAAATTTTAACACAAATACAAAATGTTTTTTACTGTTTACGAGGGTGGATAGAAAAAATTCTGACTTGATTAACAAAGAGTAAGATTTCAGTATACTTATCCAATAAATGGCAATGAAAGACATACAAAGAGGTAAGTTTGATGTCATCTTAGCAATTAGTTTGTTTCTGACACTCTTGGAAAGTGACAGTTTGTCAATAATGCACCGACCCATAAATCAGCAGTTGCGATGGCAAACGATGGAAATTGTACGAACTAAAGTACGAATTAATTCCATATTCACCATACTCTCCAGATTTGGCTCATTGTGACATTTCTTGTTTCGAAATTAAAAAGAATGGCTATCTGGAAAGAAATTTTCATCGGAGTGATAATGCTGAAGTGATAAGTGCCGTTAATGACCATTTTCGAGTTTAGACAAAAGTTATACTAACTTATTATACTAACAAGGAACCGCATGGAAGTGTCCCCCTCTAATTTTGATGAGCTTTGAATATGTTGTAGTCTAGATGAAAATAAGAGACACGTATTTTTTATACGTGCTTATTCGCCCGTTTCAGGAGTGAAACAATCCCTCGAAAATAAAAGTTTTACCATATTTTATACTCTTTACAACTGTATTCATATTTTTCGGCAAAAAATGTAATTTTTTAATTTACTCCCGTTAGTTTCGGGGTTATTTCATCTTCTAAACGGGTGTATGCGCACGTATAAAAAAGTATGTGTCTCTTATTTTTATCTAGACTACAATATGTTCAAACCTCATCAAAATTTAAGAAGGACACTTCCGTGGAGTTTCTTGTAAGTTATTATATTTAAGGGAATGAAAGATATAGAAAAACGTTGGACCAAATGTATTGAGTTGAAGAGAGATTATATTGAGAAATAAATTTCAATTTAAAAAAAATATTTTTTCTTAGTCTGGTTGGAAACTTTTCAATCCACCTTCGTATTTGGATACCTACACTACACTGTAAACTGTAAACTCATATGGGTTGCCATTGCTCCTACTCAATATTCGGTTAATTTGATTAAAACAATGAGATAAAATTAGCGACATATTGAGTAAGCCTTACTCTATATGTTAATTTATTTATTTAATTTAACTTCCATGTTAGTCAAAATTTTATCTTCCTTTTAGTCAAAATTAATAAAATATTGAGTAGGAACAGTGGCGACCTATGGAATAATTAAAAATGACTCAAGTGGAGTATATTTGAAACTACGAGTTTAATGTGAGAATCCTATTTTGTTGTATAAACAAAAAGTGAGCAATCAAATCTTTTAAACAAAATTTAACTAAACTTTTTGTTTGATTCAATAAAATTGAAATCCCAATTTGTTGAATTAAACAAAAAATTTAATTGAATTGCTTGAAAAATTTAGTTGCTCACACTTTTTGTTCATACAACAAAATAGGGTTCTCAGTGTACACTAGAATATGTGTAACCAAACTTGTCTGCTTGTCTTCACCACGCGTTATGGAAACGCGTTACCAAACTTATTAAGTTAATATAATCAATAGTATGGATTGTTTATTTTTCATCAGATATTCTGGTTAATATATCCAGATTTCTGATTGATCCAACCAAATTTTGTTCTCCGTACAACGTTGCTTCTCTGCGCTAGCCCTTCATAAATACGTACCAGGTTGCAACGACATCCCACGTCGATACTGCGCGTGGGAGAAGCGGGAGACACACACGGTCGCCGGAAATACCTCGGGCGACCTCGACGTGTGCGGAGAACGAAATAAGCAAATAATACGCAGGACGTATTCGGGAGGGACCTGATCGGAACGGAAGATGTAGAGCGCCGGGTCTCCGTCGTGTCGTCCGAAAATGCCGCCGCGCAGCCGATCGTGAATAGAACCCGTCCGAGTCGGATCGAACCCTGGCCCCGTGCCAAATAAACTCGAACGGAAGTAAGTGTTCGCGCAGCGAGCAAAACGGCAACGTGCCCGTATATCACTGCGTTCCGCGTTCAAGGCGATCGTGGAAATTAAATCCAGAGATCGCAAATCCACGCTCAGGGTACATTGGCTGTGACATTCGTTAAATATTGTTTCACCGTTGCGAGTTATCGCGCCAATTTCCGAATAGTAAGTCTTGAACGCGGTGATCTAGGTGATCAGATTTCTCAATTCGCGCACGTGGCTTTTCGGGAGCTAAGTAGCTAAATTTTCAGCGATTGAAGCGACTCGCCGAGGAGCTAAAGAGAGATTACGAAACTTAAAAATAAACTGATGGATAAATTCAAGAGAGACTTCAAAGCATTGATTCGTACATTGGAAAAAATACATTGGTTAAAAACGAAGAAATCAGAAAATCTTATAGAATTGATTAAATATTCTGGTCATCATAACAGAAATTCTGGTTTTATTATAATGTAACTCAATACTTTATAACTTACACTGAGAATCCTATTGTACTGTATGAACAAAAAGTGAACAACCAAATCTTTCAAACAAAATTTAACTAAATTTTTTGTTTGATTCAACAAAATTGGAATCCCATTTTGTCAGGATTGTCAGTGTATAATAACCAGAATTCCTATTATAATAATCAGAATATTTGATCAATCCTGCAAGATTTTTCTGATTCGTCCGTCGTTTTAATCAGAATTTTTTTTCAGTGTAATAATATATTAAAAATCTCTCACAGAACGAACTGGTTGCGACCGTGCCATCAAACAGCGTGCTACCTAATGCAATTTATTTGAGCAGCTTCGCAATTCTGTATATGCGTAGTATCATTTAAAAAACGTAGGCGTAGCACGTTTGCAGAACAAACTTTCTCCTTTGACGTACAATTGTTCGGCGGTACTTTTTAAATCGCGTATTCGAACTCAAATATCTGCACATTGGCGAGAGACTGCGCCATTGCCCGCGGATATTACACGCGCTCGATGAATGCCGGATAGAAACGGGGGCCGTAGGATCGGTTAGAACGGGACAAAACGGAATAGGATAAGCGAGCGTGGAGAATACGATTGGACGGCGATATCTAGCATGATTCCAGAATGGTCCCCTATTTCTGGCCCGCTCTGCCATCCGCCTCAATGATAGTATATACGCGACCTGCATTACCTAACGCTTCCAACGGAGAAACGTCCTGCAGATAGAAATAAGATTGGCCAATTCCAGCAATTCATCGTATACGTGATTGTATCGCGATCGGCAACAGACAATATTCTTATTGCCCAAGATATATCCATATATGCGACGTTGTCAACAATATCCCTGTAGTTATGTTGTGCTTTCTACGCCAAAACTATTTATCCTGTAATCAGAGATGTTTTAATTTCATTTATGGCAAAGCTTCAAATCGCATTTATCTCACGGTCTTACTTTTTCTTATTCCTTAAAATATGGATCCTTTAAAGTTTAAATTATGAATAATTTTAGTTTAGTTTACCAGAAAAAAGAAAATATATTGAATTCTTATAAATATCAGGCTATAATATCTGTCTTTCTCATATGTGTCACCAAAAAAACAGCTTTTTGCAACACTATTGTAAAATAAATCATTTAAAAATATAATTTAACAGTATAAATTATTGCCAACAACTGGACTAAAATATAATATATGAAAGAGAGAATTAATTTTATACATTAGAAAAAATAAAATCATTATTGATGTAAATCAATAATATAAAGTTATAATATATAAAATGTATAAAAATTTTAAAAAATACTTTGTATATATTTTATATGAAATTTTACATGAAAATAGATTAGAAATATATTAGACAGAAGAGTATACTTGAACGATAAAAAGTACATGTAAATGTTCCAAACAAGCATTACATAAACATATACTTTGCATTTTTATTAAATGCATAAATATGATTTCTGATAAACGCCAAAAAAACACCAAAAATCACATTTTATGACAATAAACTATATACTAATACAGTACGAAATATGTATTTAAGTTCTTAAAATTGTGTAAACATCAATTGTGTATTCCATCTTTCTCTTTTAATTTAAAAATTTAGATTAAAATTTTATTGAATATTTCCATGCAATATATGTTTCTCATTACAAGCACACAATAAACAATAAGTTATTGTAAATATCGAAAAAATAATAGCTATTTAATAGAAAATTGATATTTTGTGTCTAATTGTAAATGCCAATGTTTACTTTCCAACAAGTTCAGTAATTTCCTAGCAGTTAGCCAGAAAATAATTTAGCGTATAATATTTATATTTCTTGCCTCACAGTTGTTCCTGATAGCACCGTTTACAGCTTGTTCAACGAATAAAATTAAATTAAAATCGAAATGCCACGTTTGTTTCGGTGATCGCTATTATCGCGATATACATATATATTGTGAATAATGAAACGATTTCAAAAGCACCCGTGTAGAAATAGGAATACTTCGCAAAATACTTTTCTTGAAATGGGCAGTAGCTCGGCTACTTATTTTTAAGGGAAAAAAGTAATCTCCTTGTCTCTGAAAAAGGTAATCCGGAAAATCAGATTTGGTCCAAGCTGACGCAAAATCTTTAAACGTATTACGGGTACGTCACAGCTGTAAGGTTATCGCACCCTGGGGTTAAAATGTTACACAAAGAATATGCTCGCCCGAGAACTTTCTTATCGCGAGATACAAACGGCGGTTATATTTGAGAGAAAAATCGAGCGAACGGCGCTCTGTCGATTCAATATACAAAAGCAGGGATATTAACGGCGCTCGCCGTCGCAAACGCATTGAATCGGGCGTGCATCGAAATGTAATAGGAACAGGATTTTCCACGGTGCGGCGCGAAAAGGAAAAATCGTGAACCGTTCCGTTCAAGTGCGCCGTCCTAAGGACATTAATACACTTCGCTGATGTAACGCGTCGAGCAGCATGCCGAACGTAACGTCCTCCTTCCGCCACGCGACGAGGTGGGAAAACTGGGAAAAGGAACGTTTCTCCTTCTCGGAAAAAGGTATAAACGTTTACATAAGCTTAGCTTGTGAAAACGGACACGTCGCGGGCTGGCAGTTTAAGAAACAACGATTTTTCTTATTCAAACAGTACAGCAGAATCTTTTTCTGCCGCTTACTCAATTGTTTGAAAAATTTGAAAGACTGGTTCCTTTAATGAATCAAGGTTAAACGCATTTGGTATTTTAAATTTTATTTCTGTAGTTTTATGAAAAATAATATAAATACATATAAATATTTAAAAAATGTTGGTAAAGCAATAATTTTTTTAAATCATTTTCTACATTTGCTATCCAGCTAAAAATATCGTCGCAATAATAAGAAAATTACCATCATTAGCATTTTGATGATTTATTTTATATTCAGCAAATTTTTCTTTTTCTTCTTATTTTATTATTATTATTATATTTATTATAAATTTTATTAGAGAAATTTTTATATTGAGTAAACTTAAAATTTTTTAAATAAATAATATAATCGTGCAGAATATATCACTATAAATATCAATAAGATTGATTAAGAAGCCGATGGATAATATTTCAAAATAAAAATAAAAAAAGTGTATAAAATTGATAAAATTTGTCTTACAAGAGAACGTTTTTAGGTATAAATCTCCGATTTGAATGAGCTTTAAATATGTTGTAGCTAAAAATAAGAGACGTATTTTTTTAAAAGTGCCCAAACGCACATTTAGGGGATAAAACACCCGTTTAAAAAAAAATCAGTTTTTCTCTTTCGAGGTGAATATCGATGAAACTATAAAAGATAAAAAAAAATTTTTCAAATAAAAGTTAAATAACTCCAGAAGTACTGTAAAACAATTTTTTTAGTCTTTTAATTTTTCAAAATACCCCCATCATTTAACATTTTTTTCAAAATTTTGAAATTTATTTATGACCAAATCAAAGGTTATTTTATTACAAATTTAGCCATGTATAGTAAAGTTATGCTATAGAAAACTATAAACTATAAAAATGTTAGGTGGTGGGGATAATTTGAAAAATTAAAAGACTAAAAAAATTTTTTCTCCAGTGTTTTATAGTACTTCTGAAGTTATTTAACTTTTACTTGAAAATTTTTTCTTCTATCTTTTATAGTTTCATCTATATTCGCTTCGAAAGAGAAAAACCAATTTTTTTTAAATAGATGTTTTACCCCCTAAATGTGCGCGTTTGAGCACTCTTAGAAAAATATGTGTCTCTTATTTTTAACTGCTCTTAACAACATATTTCAAGCTTATTCAAATCGGAGATTTATACCTAAAAACGTTCTCTTGTTAGTTGAATAAAAGGAGTTTCAAAATATTAATTAAATAATAAAACAATTAATTATTAAAAAACGCATCTGACATTATTAGCTACGACTTTCCCCAAAACAACACGAGCATGCAATGAAGTAATGAATAAAAAGAGGACGTTAGTACGAGCTATGTTCGTGTTAAGCGCCAGTACAGAAGGCGCGACAGGTTGCGATAATAACGTGATTTCTTCGAGGAGAGGAGCATCGGCGAGAGAGAAAAAAGTCAAAGAGGCTGCAGCGCCGCCAAGTCCCTCAAGTTTTCTGCCGAGGTAGCCAGGTGTCGAGACACGGACTGTAAGCGATATAGATTGTCAAAGTTCGAGGAAACTGTTAGCCGCAGAAGTGGTAGAGTTTCGGAGGGTAACTTTCACCCTCCTCGTCTATTCCTTGCCGAGCGTAGCCCACCGTTCCTCCGCCCACCCTTCGGGAAACTCGCGACAGCGGCCGCCAGTTATCGGTGCGACATTCGTTGCATCCGAACTTCATTTCCACTGAATCCGAAGACCGTCCCTGCGAAGACACTCCTCTTCGGTCGATCCGGCAATTCCACAGGCAATTTAACGATGCCTAAAGTCGTGGCGATAAAGTCCCGCAGCGTCGCGGGTCCGTTTGTCAGATCCAATTAAGAGGAATCTCTCTTTCTCTCTCTCTCTCTCTCTCTTCTTATAAGCATTTATCGAACCATTAATTATTTTAAAAGCGAGTTTAATTTTAAGCCCAGTTTCCCGATTGGCGTATACATCACTTGACCAATTGTAAGAGACCGCTTCTAACTTTTAGATAACGGACAATATAGGACGCGATGCGTTGATACTTTACGTTATTAAAATTTGATTTTTAATAAAAGGGTTCAATAAAAAGAGATAGATAAAAATTTCTATTCTCGACTTGTAAATTGCGTAAAGAAATTTCCCGAAATTGCGAAATAACAATTGTACATGTGACGCATAGAATCATCAAAAGCTGTCGGATCGCTCAACGGCCCGCTTAAAAGTCAAACCGGGCGAAAATATGGATAGTAAAATCCCGTATGTTATTCTCGTGTTACCAATTGTGTCATTTGGCGGCACAATGAGGAGTCAAACGCGCGAAATATACGTTGCTGTTTCTATTTTCGCGATCGCCCCGCTATCCCGGATTGAAGTTTCAACCGGGAATTTACGACGTGACGGCGCGAGAATAAAAATGTGTAAAAACAGTCGCAAGTTTGCTATACGTGTTTCGGGATTCTATCGCGTCGCATCGGAGGTCGCATCGCACAACCCGATTTCCCACCGTCGGACGGAGGTACCTTTTTTTTTTCTTTTTCGCCTTAGCCGTAAGAAAAGCAGATAAACTGGCGACATACGAGCGAACGGTAAAACGACATACGTGTAAGGCCGCGCGCGGCACGTATGTTTACGCGGGCGTGGTAAATTCCGCGCACGGCGCGGCGGCCGCGCGACACGGCGCAAAGTAAACGTTATTTAACGACTACGCGACGACCGAACAATTTATCAAAATTCATCTTCTCGCGAAAGAGCCAACGAGCTTCCACGAGAAAGGGGGAGCGGGGAGAGGGGGCTAAAGGTCGCGGCCATCCGTAAGAGCGGAAACGGATATAGGGAGATATCGCATAGTTTACACAACGATAAAAATCCCCATAAAAGTATCGTAAATTTCAGGACCCCCACGGTATTCCCGGGACGTTATGGCTTTATAGGCTACGGAAAGAATGAGCACGCCCATACGACTGTATGTACGACGAGTGCAACCGTCGGTGAAAGTAGTTGCTCTGTGCTCTATGCTGCATTATGCTCACACAAATTAAAAGAAATTTTTAATTTTGCGCATCTCTTGGGGGATGTATTTCAGTGACGAAATTACGCAACCATCCTTTTCTCCACCGGACAGATATTGGAGTTAAGGAAAGCAACTTAAATGATAAATTATTTAATTAAGCTCCGAGAGATAACAACATTGCTTTAAAGCGCGATCGCAAAATTAACTTACGGTTAGAAAAATGTTTACTTCCTCGATTCGATAAAATGTTTATATAAATAGCGCAAACGTTCTTGAAAGTTGTGCTAAAAGGAATTCGTTCGTCGCAACGATAAACTCGCGAAATATGCGCGGAGACTGTCCTCGATTATGCAAAATAGAGAAATCAAGCCAAGAGAAAGAAGGAGTTGGAAAGGCCAACAGGGATGATTTGATAAAGGTCGCGTACCGAGTAAAGTAATTGAAAGGGCTCTTGTTAGCATAGAAATGGCACTTTCCCGATCCCTAGGATGAAATAGCTTTAAAGTTATCCTAAATCTTCCCAAGACACTTCCGCCGTGCGCCGTACGAAGAATTGTGCGAGACCGCAGGAGGACCTCTTCTTACCTCGCTGCGCTCGCTCGAGAGACCACGGTAAAATAAATATCGACAAAAGAAGAAGAAAGCGCACGTGTGTCGCCGGTGACAGGCGAAGGTCTTCTCTCGCGCGCGCGCCAATACCGAAGAAAAACATTTCCTGTCCTCCCCCGTTCGTGACATATAACGGAAAGAAGCCGAGCGCGGAGAATGTATCACATTATTTTCGGAGCGTCCGCCCTTTAGAAGCTATACAAGATGTCGCGGGGAAGATGTATGCAAGTGGCCGGACTTTATTCCTTCCTCCAGCGACGCGCGTTCGATTCTTTTCTCGTGCAACGAAAAAAAAAGAAATTTAATTCACAATCCGAAATCGCTGACATTAAAAATTCCTTCGCCGAAAGGTGCATCTTTCACGAAGCTCGAATGAATGTTGTCTGCTTTAGCTTTTGCATCGAGTCACCGACTTACTCTATAGAACACCCTATTTACTTCTAGCGATTTTTCCAGCTGCCAGATGTTACCCCATCTACTCTCATCAAGTATTGGAATGTAGCCCGATGAATTTTGTCGCGTCACCTTGCGCAAATGCGCTCCAGGAGCGAAATATTGTATCGAAGAAGGGAGAGAAACATCGTATCAAAAAGTGATACAGGCGACAGCTCGATGACGACGGAAAAATGTGCGACCGTACGCTCAACTTCCGCGTCGCAAGCGGACCGGGTGGGAATCTCACTTTCATCCTTTATTGCGCTCATTTTTTTCTTATTCCATCCGCCGTCCTGTCTCGCCTTTTGCATTCCCGCCTAAAGCGCGAGCGTGGCGCGCCGACGTCGCGTCGCGGGAGGAAAACGCGAGGGAAAATCGTCGGCGGAGGAGGAGAGAGCGCGAGGCGGAGGCTCTGGCCCATTTCCGCCGAATGGACATCTAGGATCTAATAAAGAAAACTTGGAACGCCCAGTGCCTTTCTCTATGTCGCACATTTTTCCACCACCGTCGCAAGCTCCGCGCCAGCTCGGAGGATGGTGGTCGAGAGTTGCCTTCTACAGGAAGGGTACAAGGATCAACGTAACTTGACGAACAAACAGCTTGATGTACATAGGGGAGAGTTGCCGAATGCGTACCGGTCTCCTAAATCGTACTTCTTCAATATTTTATAGTTTCATTTAATATAAACAATATTTATTAACTAAAATATGAAGTAAATGAGAAATGAGTAATATAGACGAAAAAATTAACATGTTATATCTTATTTTGTGCTTGTTATCAGCATTTAAAAAAATCAGGTACAACTGATGTAAATTTTTGATAACTTTATATAGCTGATAATAATGTAATTATGCCAGTTTTCACTAAATTTTTATATTTTTCTGAAAAAAGGTTTATTTTAAAATATCTTATATTCATAGTATATACATATTTACAATTATTGTAAAAATTACATTGATATTTTTATAAAATCTATCTCGTTTCCTAAATCGTACCACTACAATAATATATCAATATAAAACTGAAAATTTGTAATAATAAAACTAATTGATATGAATAAAAATATGTATATTAATTGTAAAAATGTATTCAAGCAAGTTTTATTTCGTTAAACTAAGCTTTTTATTATTTATTAATTTTTACTATTATTTATTAAGTTTTTAATATTTCATTGGTAAATTATAAAAAACAAGTATTAATTTATGATTCCTTTTATTAATCTTATATTTTTAATTATTTTGACCCATAAATTTAATACTTTTTGAGAAAATACGATTTAGAAGACACATAGGTACGATTTAGGCAACCGGTTTGCTAAATTGTACCTTTTGCAACATGTTACAGAAAAACTTATAACTCATTAATTTGTTATTAGTGAAAGGTTTAACATATAATAATAGGTGCCTTAAATATCAAGCTTCAATTTTCAACGTTTATTTGGATTTCAAAAGATACCAAATGCAAAATATAACTAAAAATAGCTTAAGTGGTACGCATTTGGCAACTCTCCCCTACATACAAGTACACACACACACACACATATTCATACATTACAGATATGTGTGTGTGTGTGTGTGTGTATATATTATATATATATATATGTGTGTATATATATATATATATATATATATATATATATCTCACCCAACGAAGAGAGACGAAAAAAACTCTCGTATAGCAAAGTGCCGAGGTGCAGCACATCTTGAGAGATCTGACTCCCTATCGACTTCCAGTGTTTCCACGCAGTATCTACACATGAAGCACTTTGGCGTGTTGTGTCGTCGGAAATGGAGTGATACCACGGCAGAAGGTCGTCTTCTCGAAGAACGGAAAGGAACCTCCCGAAAACGATACGGTCGGAATCACGTGCCTGTTGAAATCGGAGCTCGGTGAAACTGGGTTGAGCGAACGGTCCATTATTTAATTGTCTAAATGCCACAGTTGCTCAATAAAGAAGAATCAAGATTTGACATACTACATGAATTTTGAATTAAACGGATAAAGTCTAAAATTGCGATCGCTAACGATCGAAATAAAGTGACTAATATGGGTCTTCTCTATTCCACATGTCAATTCCCTTTTGTATCATACAAATATATCTATTGTAAGTCGATAATATACTGTATATTTTTAAAAAATCTACTGTTAATAAAAATATTTTACGTAAATCCTCATTTGATCGCGGATCTCAATTTTAAATTTAATTGATGATTGATTTGAGTAACTCGAAGTCATACTTGTCAAATCCATTTTTTCTGCTTAAATAAAATATTAAAAATCGAAAAGTACTCACACAGTATTTATGGTAGAGTCATTCAGATACAATATTTGCCATTTAATATTTGCTATAAAACTGATAATACAGAAGCCAAAACAAATTTTTGTTAAACTATTCATTACAGTCACTTTGTTAAACTATTCATTACACTAACAAGAAAAGAGAGAGAGTCAAGTAATTTCGTGCAATTGTCGATTGATTTTGGTTGCGGTCCATTTGACGCTACAAATGCTTCGAATCATTTTTCTTCCCTTTCTTTTTGATAAAGATAGAAGGAGAAAAAGAACGCTTTGAAGCATTGAAGCGTCAAGTGGACCGCAACCTTTGTAGCCGACATTTACCATCTTTTTAGGCCAATAGCAATGAACTGTCGCGTCAGCCGCTCTTGTATATACGCTGTTTCAAAATTCTTTTCTTAGTTACAGCCAGCGGCTTGCAGTTTCGCTAGTAGCTTCGATAGTATGTCGTACATAATTACACAATTTACGCCCAAGCGGATATAAACGGACACTCGAATATCTTGAGTAGCCAAGTAAAGATTTTAATTCAGAAACTTGCTTTCTAGAGGTAAAAATATGTGCTCTTTTTCTCTCCGTTATTATTTTTAACCGACAACCCTTAGAAAAATTAGTACAGGTGGTATAAACAGGGTAGAATTGAAAATGATTTTTCAATACAATTCTTTAAAGAGTCAGAATATTGTATTTTGAGAATAAAAAGTTTATTTCAACATGTCTTAACATTGATTTTATAAACTCCTTACCGATTTTTTAATACAATCCCTTGTAAAGGTGGGATAATTAAGGGTTCAGGTTAAAATTCCAATAATACATAAAAGGTTGTTTGTTTCATAAAAGCTTTTGACAGATTTTTTTTTAATAACATCTCAAATTTTTTCACAAATTTACCTTCACAACCTCTCTCTAAAAGTGCTAAATTCAGTAAAGAGGGTGAAAATTGAAACTTTCTTAGAAGTCAAGCCTAGCGTCAAAATATGAATAGAATAGCTAAAAAATCTTCAAAAATAATTTTCTCAGTAAAAATTTTTTGAAAAAATTTTGAAAATAACCGCTTCTATTAACATTATCACTCCTGAAAGAGGTTGTTCATACGAATTTTTAGTAAAATATAAGGAAGATATTTGATGAGCATGTCAAAACTACGTTTCGCTATCGCTAGGCTTGATTTCTACGAAATTTTCAATCTTTACCCTCTTTACTGAGTCTAGCACCTCTAGAAAGGGATTGTGAAGATAAATTCGTGAAAACATTTGAGAATTTTTAAGAAAATTTGTCACAAAACGTTGTGAAACAAAAACCCGATTTTTACGCATTATTGGAATTTTGCCCTCAACCCTTAATTATCCTACCCTTACAAAAGGTTGTATTGAAAAAACGATAGAGGGTTCATAAAATTAATGTTAGCACATGTCGAAAATAAATTTTTTATTCTTAAAATACGATATTCTGGCTCTTTAAAATTCTTCAAAGAATTGTATTGAAAAATCATTTTCAATCCCACCCTCTTTACACCACTTGTACTAATTTTTCTAAGGATTGTCGTGTTAAAAATAATAACGGGGACGAAAAGAGCACACATTTTTGTCTCTAGAAAGAAAGTTTCTGAATTAAAATTTTTACTTGGCTACTCAAGATATTTGAGTGTCCGTTTATGTTAGTTTGGGCGCAAATGGGTTAAATAAAATTTATTTCTAATCTTTCCTAATATATTAGAACAAAACTGCATTATCACACATTTTCCTATCTTTCACTAGAAAAGGTTTCTTAATCATGTCACGAGTGATAAAATAAAAAAGTCGCGTTTCATAACACTTGTATACACATATATTTTTTTTATACAAAAAATATATATACTACTAAAAAAAATAGGAAACACTTTTCATATGTTAAAAATTGGGCTATTTTCAAACCATTGGAACCGTGTGTTAAATAAATAAATGTTTCAAATAAAACTTGCTTGTTTTATAAAAGAGCTTTTCTATGATACTTCATACAATTCACTTTTCCTATACTGTTTCCAAAGTTAATTTATTATCACCAACTTCTGATTCAAACTGAAGGTTGATAATACCACGATCGTTTTCCCCCTCGAAACCTTTTAATTTTTCTATGTAATATTTTTCTATGTAATATTTTTTCGTTACTATCAAAGTTTCAGAAATATTCGACCATTAATTAAAACAAAACACCCCGTATACAGATATCGATATCGAAAATAATAGAAAGTTTTTTTAACGTTGCTTCACGCTTATCATCACTGTGTATTTCCGCGATACGCCGTTTTGAATACCTCATACTACTTCCTGACGCTATTGCATACAGTTTCTGCAATATACGCTATTTCATTTCTTTGCCTCCGCCTCTGATATTTCGTCGGGGGATCTTCGAAGCCGCTATCTGCGAGACATAGTTTCCTTAGAGCGTGCTGAAATTCTGGCAGCTATAGACGCAAATGTCGATGCGACGCTCTAAAAGATGAAAACGACAACTGTTAGAAGCAAACTTTCGACGCTGGAGATCCCAGAAATATAAAACGCATGAAATGAAAGTAGCAAAGGCGCGAGACGAGAATGAGAAACCCAAAGTTATAGAAGTCACCGGCAGAGATATGAAAGAAGCAGGAGGATAGAATCGAGCTAGTGAGTCGAGCGCAGCGCTAATCTTGCAAAAGTAATGACAAATTTGAAAGGCTAACACGAAATATAATTATGGAACTGCGCCTGGAGAGCCGAGAGAAGAATTCAAAGAGGCCGAAATGCGAAAGCACGTCGTCGAAGGCGGGCGAGGGGAGAAATGAAAGAGGGAGCAGTCGCGAGGAAAAAGCAAAAGTGAAAGAGAGCTTGATGATCAACTGGCTCGCTGGCAGACAAATTGCGAGAATTTCAATGCGGCATTGTGATGTAGGTACGTTGGGTCAACAAATAAAAGAAGCGAGAGCGCGCGGTCGTTTTTCGCGCGCACTTTGTTCTCCCGCGGCCGTCGGTACACATGCAACGGTACTACGTCCGCGTGTATGGACACATTTCGGCGGCGGCGATGCACGCGGGTTACGCGCGGACGGTGCAGTGTGTGGAAGCGAGTGTGCGCGCGCGTAAAGCGGGACGCAATCTGCGCGCCCTGGAAAAGTGTCAGGAAAAAAAAGTGCCGGGGAAAAAGTCGTGATAGATCCTGAGGCGGGGCGCGTGATGGGCGCGGAATGGAAAATAACATCGGACGCGACGCGTGTATGCGTGCGCAGCGTGGAACACACGGGTGGCAACAACGTCATTCGCCGTGTAATGATACGTCAAGTGACACAAGTGGGAACAATGTACATACGTAAGTAGATAGCGCACTTTCGCGCTCGGTTGCGACCTATCATCTGGTATTAACCGCGAAACAGAAGAAAAGAAGACGGAAAATGGATTTCGCAAAATGAAATTGAAATGAAGAGGAACAATTCTTACGCTCTGCGCCGTGCCGCCAAGAAGAATTGCCAGATTGAGTACTAATTGTAAACGCTACAGAATTTAATTGTTATAAGTATACGTATTTAACGCGTCTGATAAAAATTTTGTAGCTAGATAGATCTAGATAGATATTTATTGCTACAATTTTCTCCTTGCATTTATTACTTAATCTAAACTTACAACTAACTTATATTACCCAATCGACACAGAGCATCAGTTACATTACATCTATGTTATAATTTCGCAATCAACAATATAAATATAATATGTGTCATGTTATGTTTACATTGTTGAGTGCGAAATTATAACATAGATGTAATGTTTTGTCATTGATGCTCTGTGTCGACTGGGTATCTTACACATTATTCTTAGGGCCGGTTTTTCCAACTTCTTGGTAAGCAAACTAATAGTAATCATACCTTTGTCTTTGTTTTATCTTTAAATTAGACAACTTCAGACGTATGATTTATATAACTCTTATATTTGCAAACGTTTCTGTCAACTGACAGCTCAAAAATCCGACGTTTTTAATTTTATGTTTTTTTCAGTCTTTAAATTGAGAACACAGAGGTGTATTTTCGTATATACATTAAATCTGGAAAAGGATTTTTCAATCTGTAAAGCCAATTCGAAGATTTCTTGTTATTACGAAATGAACTGTTCCGTCAGTATTCAGCATCCCCTTAAGCATATATAATATCGATAACTTTTTTTAGGAGAAAACACCAGAGCACATCATCTATTAGTTACTTAAAAATTTACAATTAAAAAATCAACTAGGTCATAAATGACCCATGGTTGCTAAGAGTTAATTATCTTATCAAGAAGTTGGAAAAACCAGCCCTGAATCTTTCCTAAAGTTAAATGTGAGTCTGTCCCTGTGCCGGAATAAAAATTTTATAATATTTCGAACACTATATTTTTTTTGAAAACATGAAATACATAATCGAATTTTTTTGAATATCTATAATTAATGATTATTTTTGGATATATTCATATAAAGATATTTAAAACACACAAGAAGAATAAACAAAAGATTTTGTTTTCTCTAAATCGCCAATAAGTTTTATACTTTATTTATCAAAATATAAATTGTACAGACGATGTAATTAATACAATACTATAATTTATTTAAAAATATGAAGCATATGTTTAAAGAAACGTTCTTATACATTTTTCTTACTCATGCAGTTATCGTTTCCATCATTTCCATTCAAACTATACATGTTTGAGCAGAATAAAACACATATTTCTCCATCTTATGAAAAATTGCACTTTTAATCATGAATCGTGTAAAATCTTACTACTCAATCACAAACTGTACGAAGTAAAATATGATGTAAATCGCCAAGTGCCATCGACTGGGAGATCAAGCGATGATCACCATCGGGCCCGTCAGGGAGACGTGCTCCGCTCATAAATCGGTGCCCGATATAGAAACAAATGTAAGACCAATACTTTCAGATATTGCCACGCTGGGGTGATTGATGGTCCGAGATATTCAATATCTGCAAAAGTTCGCGGCGGCGGCGGCGACGGCAGCGACGGCGAACCCCGCTGTGCCTGCTGCCCGTCGCCGGCACTCTTTTCCGTTCTCGACTATCCTGACGCGACTTACTCGCCATCCCCCTCTCCCCCTTCCATCTCCTTTCTCAATAGAAGCTTCGGACTCCACCGTTTCCTCTTATTCCGTATACCCCGGGCCGGAACGCATGACTCGGAATCCCGGATCGGCAAAAACTTATTCTGGAAAATTCAGTGTCATCCCCGATCGCGCTTTTCTCGAGACTGAGAAAAGAGTAAAGTACGTGGAACGGGCACGAGAACCTGGAAACGAGTGATTGTACCTTGTCTCCAATTCGTATTTGTCCCGCATCATTTTATCGATATCGTGTGAATCTGTTCTTGGATTATCACGCAATGTAAAGAAATGTGATACGGGAAAATACAAATCTACTTTCTTATAAAAATTTGAAACATTCTCCACTCGCTTGTAAATGTCTCTATGTGAATAATATTATGGGCCGGTTTTTCCAACTGCTCGGTAAGCTAACTAACAGTTAAATCATACGTCTGAACTTGTTTAATTTGAAGATAAAACAAAAACAGACGTATGATTTAACTATTAGTTAGCTTACCAAGAAGTTGGAAAAATTGGCCCTATAGTTATAAACGTGTAAAATTATAATACATAAAAATATTCACATAAAGATTATTTGACAGAAAATAATGAAAATTGAATTGCACAACACTACGCCGCAGATACTTCAAAGTTACATCCCAAGTAGAACAGGAAGTCATGATAATGTCAAAGTGACGTCAAAATGACAAGAATATGATTACAAAATTCGCCTTTCAATCATAATTTAATCATTTTTTTTCTCATTTTGACATCATGACTTTTTGTTCTACCCAGAGTACATTATCCAGAACAAGAAATTAGAAATATGTCAAAATGACATCAAATTGACTCTAAAATGTCATTATTATGTCATTTTATCGCTGTTTTAGCGTTATTTTGATCAATAATTATATGTTATTATAATTTTTGTTCTATACCTTTACCCTATATTTAAATAATAGATAAACAAGATCAGAAGAGGGAAATATTTTGAGACACGATAGTATGGATCATTTGTAAAGATTAATAAACACGATTATTATTCTCGATAGTGTCAATGATATAACTGTTTACATTTTGTAAAAGTACATACAATAATAATGAATTATACGTTCACAATGAATGCTCAAAAATTTAACTGTGAGCGTCAATGCACTTTTTTTTACAAAGATTTATATATCGTTTCCCAAAATATTTCCTCCTCTCCTCCTAACTCGCTCTGTATACTTTTCTATACATATGAGATTTATGAAGAATATCACGTTTATAGACTGAAAAAGAAGCGTGACCAGCGTCACAAGAAGTTCAGTGTAAGAAGAGGAAGGAACCCGAGGCGGAAAAGTAAATTGCAAAAGAATCGCTGACCGATTTCACGGCCACGTACAGATTTTGGCAACTGGAATTGTTTTTTCAGCTGTCGCATCTCCTGCGAAGCCATTAAGCCAACTTTTGCATCATCCATTCTCATGACATTGGGAAAATAAAGGAGAAGCTGAACGGTGAGCGACGGAGATGAGCGAATATTCCGAGGAAACGCGGTTGGGACGGACCGCAATGACGAAAGGGGATACTGAATCCCCTTACGATGATTGCTGTAGGCTTTCCAGGCGTCCCTTTTCCTGGATTCTCTCATCTTCCCCTCTTACACCACGAATCTTATCGCCCTTCTACGATACGGCGTTTCGTCCAACGATAATGTCGACCCGCCGGCTGGTCGTAGAAAACCGCAGATAAGCCAAAAACTAGACCGTATCTTTTTTTCCCGTAATTATAAACGATAACCCTCTCACGCGTCGAGATTTTATTAGTGTACGAAATCAAAGTCCCAATTATATTATCTGTGCGACAGTATAATCCTGAATGTACTTTAATCCTTTAAGCTATACATTTTTGTATCAAATTGATTTTTTTTTAAACTTGTACGAATCTGAAGTCAGATTTTCAAAATTCAAAATGACCAATCCAACTGGCGGATTCAATTTTTAATTTTTATGAAAGACAATATGTACGGAGCTTTCTGAGTCGCAAATAACATATTTAAGTTCAAATTTGGAATTGGCAATAACAAAAACTCTCTAATACCAAACTTATTGTAAATTAGTTGTTTTTTAACGATTTGATCCACTATTTGAAATCCGCCATTTTGAATTTTGTGACTGTGACGAAAATCTAAATGGCTAAATCTTTATTTTAATATTCTTAATAACTAACAAAAAATTACATTCTTTAAAGAATTTTTCATGATTTATTTAATTATAGCGCTTTTGCAATTAACAAAATTTTTTTTGTTTAAATTATTTTTACGTTTATCCATTCCTAAGTCATCTTGTATGCACAAAAAATCTAGATAAAATTGTCAAACAACAGTGTAAATAATTGTCAAACATCAGTGTAAAAACCATTATAAGAAAGGTGTCTCACTGGGACGCCACGTGAGACGCCATAGCTCAAAGGGTTAATTAATTATTCATATATGGTAATTAAATCTATTATAATATTGGAAAGTTATCTCTTGAAAATAACTTTGGAATTCCCGAGTGCTTGGCGGGTGCGCAGAACCCGCTTCGATTCTAGCGCTTCGAGCGTTAACAATAAACTAATACGAATTATGAAATTGTCCTTCTTCGTGAAGAAACTTTCTCGCCTTTCGTTACTCCGCGTAAAACTTGTGTTTTAGCGCGATTTATAGCGCATCCGGAAATATAAGAGCAAATTCCATTTGTCGCGTCAGTCCCAGACAAAAAGGATCAAAAGTTACGATGCGCGCGACAAGTAACAATATTTTCCCATTCAAAGACAAGGATGCCGGGTATTTTCTATATCCGAGTGCCAAGAGCGGAATCTATTCTCCCCAAGTCACCGTCTCAACAGGCGATCAAGGCGTAATGTGGATTTCCTTTGCCGTGGCACGACCGAGAATCTGTTTATACCCGGAATAACGTAACGTCGGCAAGGCAAGGCTGAAAGATGAAATATCGCAATGCTGAGCGTTCATCAGTTTATACCCGGTCGTGCGGGACTTGGCGTTTTCCGGTTCGAAATCGCCGCCGGCCAAAGGACGACCGATAAGACAAGTGGGGGGAGTGGCTACCGTGGCACGAGTCTCGAGGCTGCAACAATATTGATTCTTCTAATGAACAAATTAATTAATTTTCCAAGTCTCACTCCGGAACTGCGGCCGGCACTCCTCGAGAGTGCTGAAATACTCCGCGCCGCTCTGCCGCGACGGTTTCCGCCGGCCTTCTTCAACCCTCGAGGCTCGCTTCGCGAGCGTTGAACGAAGCGTACAACGTCGCCACTGCCAGATGAAGTCGTTAACTCGAGTATGTACTCACTCGAATGGAAAGAGAAGAGTACCGGGGGTAGATGGGAGGGGGAGAATTGGAAGGTGCCAGGTGAAAATGAAAATTGAACCGATACATACGGACGTACCGATCTGAAATGGCCTCCTTATCTTCGACGAGTGCGGGAGGAGATCGCCCCCTCCGTCGCTTCTTTCCACCGGAAGACACTGTCGTTAAAAGGAAAGTTCATTCCGCGGTAGCGGTCGGACGGAATTCCAAAGATAATCGTGGCACTTTCCTTTCCTCGATTATTTCAGCAGGGAGAACATGCCGGGCTTCCCGTGTCAGGTCGAGAGCTCCACGGGCGCGTTCTCGTTACAAAAACGAATTTGTCGATATTATGGAACGTGTAACGTAATTAAAGCGCGTTCTCGCGCGAGCGATGGAGTACGACGGTGCGTCCATAACGGCGCGATATCGGTTAATTTTCATCGTTATCCGGTAAATCGCTACCAGAAATTCACATCCAACAACTTGCTGCGAGGTAACAGGTTGTTTTAATGCAACCGCAACGTCGAAACAAGAGGGACCGCCGTAACGGATCGCGGGTGTATCTAACGGGATGCTGCGTGATAGAAGGTCTACTACCGGTTATCCTTACTAAAACCCATAACTGTGTTTAACACCAGCGACCGTGCGCTGACCAGCCATTAATGAAGGCTTACGTGATTTATTTTCCAGCGTATCTTGTGTGTAAGCAATATATACGCGCATTACAATTTGAGGTCTACGTCACTTTGTATCTCGTAACTGAGAGTGTTTTTACATGAAGTAAAATGTCGAGAGACCTTTTAGACTGTGCAGACAGAGTATGACTTTCAATATCAGGATAAGTAACAAAAATTAAACGTAAAATTATTCGAGATGAGAAGTTTTCTGGGTTAATGTTATTTAAATGCTAATTTCAAAAAATTTTATTCCAAGAAGAATTCAGTTAACTTAATTAAAAATTTTTCTTTATAAATATGAAAAATGCGGAAACATTTTGTGTGGCATTTGTCCCGAGAGAATAAAAGATCATTTTTTAAAGATATATTAATATTATCGAATATTTTAGTATATATTTTATGAACAGTAAAGATAATATCTTTGCTAAAGCGTCTAATAATCAGTCACAATTAATAACACGTGCCATTATTTTATTAACGCGAAATTCGCGAAATCGAGCGCTATCAGGAACGCAGCGGACCGAAATTATCTCCCAGCGGAGCAGATGGGGCGGCAAATGAAAGCGATAGAAGAGAGAACAAGAAGGAAATTAAGATCTTTAAAGTCGCCGGGGCGAAGAAGAGAAGCGGAATATTTGAGGTATACCGCACGTCGAAAGCCTTGGTACTATCGAACGTACGCATTGACCTGGCCGCCTACTACCTTCGGCTCTCATCAACGGAAGCAAGGTAGTAACCTAGCAACACCCCCGATACCACTTCAACCTCTTCTGCCGACACCTCCTTAGGTTTCAATTCGCCTTATCTTCGGCAACTTCCTTATGCCTCCGCCCTTCCCGTCCGCCGTGCAATTCGTGCGGGCAAGAAGATATTCCGGTAAAACATGCGGCAACTGGAAACATTAAGACTCCTATTTGAGTAAAGAAGTTTTAGATCGTACATGGGATTTCGGTGGGGTGGGGATGGAATCTCCCGTACTTTACGTAAACTTTAAGTTTCATCCAGGCTTAACCCATATCACAAGTTAAATCTAAGCTATACGTTTATTTATATCCGAATCGAGCACGATATTTCACGATCGCGTGCATAATGATTAATTACCGAGCGACAGCTAGCCGCAAAGTTGATTTAGACTCAAAACTAAAAAAAGAGCAGCGCACTGTTTAACAGGTAATATGATAGATTTTGCAGAAATAAACTGCTTTCGCGTTTTATCTCATAAACTACGAGGCAAAACGCAACTATAGCGCGGCGCGGTATAGTGAGAGAAGCGGGGTGGGCGGTTAGAAAAAGTAAAGCGAGAGAGGCAACAGGACGCTTGGTCTACTGGCTTCATAATGAAGTTTAAATATTGTTCCGACAGAGATTGCCTCTTCTACCGTGTCTGTTGCCTTCTACCGCTTCTTTCGTCACCTTAAGCAAGTTAATATCTCAGATTAGCATTATTTTATTATTTCTCTCCAAGTTACTCGTAGCTCGTCTATTATTGCTCGATATCCTCTTTATAAGAATGCCCGGCATAGTTGCGCCCCTCTCCCCCTCCCCTCCCCTGTAACTTTTTAACTATTTTCAGTCCTTTGCAGTTAGATGGGAGCGCAAGTTTTTAATTCAAACACAATATTAAGGACAGCAAGACTTTATCGTAGCGTAATACTCGGAGTAAAGTTCGTTTGCTGACAACGTCGCTGTTATTATTGCTCGTACAGCAAAAGTTCTCACAGCTCCGCCTTTAGATAGAACAGTATTTCACTGTAAGCGCAGTTACTTAACACCTTTGAGAAAAGAAAGTCTCTCTCTCAAAGCGTAATTTGGCTCGGCACCCATTACTTCCCCGGCACTTTAGAAAATCTTTTCGTTCCTCGAAAACGAAAAGGATATAGCTCGTGTCGCTGCAACTCACGCAACTCGTGTGCGAAGGAAAAATTGCATGTTGCACGAACAATTCAGTGCCGTTGATATTCTTGTATATAAATATATACTATATGGAATTCAATAACGTGAACTCGATCAATTCGAAGCCCGTCGATTCGACAGGTTCGTGCTCGCCGCAACGGAAAATACGCGAAAAGAGAAATATGAAGACAATCTAATGCCCGCGAACCGTTTGTAACGTAAGTCATGTCGCCCTACAGCGCGGTTTATTATAATGAGGCCACAGGATAGCTTTACAAGGGTCTCTGGCACCAAGCCTGGCGATATAACTATTTCTCGTTTCAAGCCGTGCACCTCGTATCTCTTTCCTCGTTCCTCACGTACTGGCTGCTGTATGTATATATCCATATACACACACACATTGCGTACATTTGGCGAGAAACGAGAGACAATTATCTCCAGCCAGTGCCATTCATTTCCGCACGCGGTGAAGAAAATTTTTCATATTGTCTTTCTCTCGCGCTCGGAGAGAATTTCCGAAGTCAATGAATCTGCGATATTTTAAGTGAAAGAAGATGGTCCAAAAATTTATTGTAAATTGAAATAGGACGTTTGCAATTATATATGAAGGAATCGAAGGAATCAATATAATATTTGTACGAATATCGAACAAATATTGCGATATAAATCAACGCATTTATATAAAAACAAAGGAATACTGTTAATCATACGAGTCTATAATTTCCAATCATCATATACAATAAAATTTCGTGCATAATAACATTAATAAAAGTGTTCTTATTCAACAATAATAAATGTCGATAACTCCTCTCTGATTTCCTTTCTCCAGTTTAATTCACTGACGTTTTGCCATTCATGAATATCCGTTTAACAACAATAACACATGCGTGAAGCAATCGATATTCTGTTTAAAATGTACAAGTTATCTAAAAAATAAAATAGCATGTGTATCATTGTGTATCGTGCGATGATTAATCTTTCAATATCCCTTGAATCATTTAAATTATTTGCCCAATTTTCTTCTTATATTAGCCGAATTAATCTTTAATACATTAAGCACAAGTTTGCTCGGCAGTATAACGTAACGTAATGTGATATGATAGTGAGTCTCCGTGTTTACTCTTCGTCGAGTGCAAGGAACGATGTGAGATCGATATGACGATCGAGAGAGATCGTTGTCAAATACGAGCACGAGCATGTTCGCAAACAAGATAGAGTTTGCTCGTGTAAAAATCGAACTTTCTAGCGCTTTCATTCTCTCCAAACCCTACAAAGCACGATGGACACGAATAAACTCGTAATCTTCATCAATGGCGTATCGCAACGAATGAATTCTCCCTCCTGCCCGCGCACCGTAGCGTTTTCGCGTGCCAAATAATCATCGCGCGCGACATTGCGGACACGCACACAATTGTTCGCTCGCTTCGAAGAGTTTCGGCGGAATTTTTCGCGGCGAAACTTGAATGGTGATTAGATAATGCACATTTACGCAACATCGGACCACGCGATTTGTCGTACGTTAATCAAAGTTCGAATTTAACCTTTAAAGGGCATACGTCCGAAAAATTACGTAAAGGGCACATGGGGTGTGAAACACCCCAGTGTCTTGAAGTTTGTGCTATAATGACGCTATTGAATATTTTATTGTATAAAAATTACTGAATGAAATTAAAGTCATGCACTGTAAACTACTATGGGCTGCTCCTACTAAATATTCAGTTTGACAAGACTAATGAGATAAAATTAGCTACAAGTATGTAAGCCTTACTCAATGTGTTGTTAATTTATCTAATTTAACTTCCATGTTAGTTGAAATTATTTGCCTTCCTTTTAGTCAAAATTAATGAAATATTGAGTAAGAGCAATGGCGATCTATGGAATAGTTAAAAATGAATCAAACTAAGTATGATTTGACACTGCGAGTTTAACAATGTGTATTTTAAGGACAGATAGGTTTTACAGCGACTTTTTAAAATTAACATCGCTTACATTGAGAAAAAAAAATCGTTTGTACGAATTAAATTTGTATAGTTATTTAACCCAATGGTTGATTCAACAATTTTAATTTTTTTTTAGTTAGTTTTTTAATTTTTTAGTTGCACTAAAAAAAAGTATAGTTCATGCATATAATATTTTATGTCATTGTAATAATATTTAGTTCAACATATCGGACTAAATATTTTAGTTAGATGAAATATATTTTGCGTTTTTCAACAAATATTTTTTCTTAGTGAAAAAATTGTTAAAAAATTTTTTCTCAGTGTAAAAAAATAAATACGAAAAAATGACTTTTTCGCTTAAAATTGAATAACTTTGGCAATTTTCAATATTTTGAAGTAAAAATATAACATGAATACTCTTGAGATATGGTACTTATGATAAAAATTTATTGCAATAGTACGCGTTTCAAAAAAGGTGTTTTTTTTTGGAGAATTGAAAGTAACGATTTTGTAAAAAATGTAACATTGGATACATACTATCTGATGGCACTGAAAGTTCAATTTTCTACATTTTAATGGAACTTAGAGTCGAAAGTTCGGAGTAGGGTGTCCGACACCCTATGTGCCCTTTAAGGGGTAATTTTCAGCGCGTACGTACGTTCAGCTGCCAAAAGTATTGCGCCGCGATCTAGAAATGTACGCCTACGTTTCGGGAGACGAAGGGACAAAGAGCGGGAGGAGAATCCCCTCGAAATCACGTCGACTTCGCCGTGAGCGTCGCGAATCGACGTTGCACGTTATGTGCGCTCCGTCGTTTCCACGTGCGCGGGAATACGCCGTACGCATAATAGCTAGTGAACACTTGAGTTATAAGATTGCCGTGGACTTGCCAAGGTAATATCAAACTTTAAGCTCCGCCCCCAGGGACCATCCAGCCATCCGCCCATCCACGCACGTGTACATGCACGGACGTAGCACACACGCAGACACGGCGATCGCGATGGTAAGCTTCGTTATCACGCACGTCCACGTGTGAGCCGATACGCCACGGCTTAGCTCCTTTATACCCCCTTGATCGGCCGGCGCGGCGGCGGCTCCCTTCAACGACATGATCCCGGTTATGGATTGCCCCGAGACAAATTAACGGCCGGCGCCATGGGTAAGCGCCCGCTACCCGTTTGAATGGCGGTGTAATTTTGCCATTAAAAACAAAATCACTTCTCCCCTTTCGAATGGTCTACTTGTGATCAACTGAATAATAACAAGAGACCTCGACTCCGTATTCTCTCCGACTTCTTTTTGCACCGAGTTACAAACGCAGTGCCATTATTTCCAGACGAAAGTACCCGGGTAGAACAGAAAGTCATAATAATGTCAAAGTGACGTCGAATGATGTCAAAGATGACAAAAAAGTGAATTATGATTAAAAGGTGAGTTTTGTTTGGTGAGTCATATTCTCGTCTCGCTCTGACATTATCATGACTTCCTGTTCTGGGTATACAGTGAAGCTAACATTTATCTAATTAAACTTTGAGATAACGATTCGGACAAGTCTATTCACGTAAGACATTTCAATTAAATCGCCCCGAAAATTCAATTAAAAGTCCCGAAAAGTCGTGATCCCGAAAATCGAGACAATGTCCCGAAAAATTGTATGTATGTACATAACATTGTTTTATTTCTTACTTTCTTAATTCGGGATTATGACTTTCGGAACATTATATTATTTTCAAATTTCAATTCAAATTTCGGCACCTTCTCAGATAGGAACACACGCAGAAAAATTTTATCGTTATTTTAATTTTAAAATATAATGTATAATATATTGTGTAATAAGTCTAAATCTAACTTTTAAAATCATTAATTCTAAATTCAATTATTGTAACATATAACAATCTTTAAAAAATTGATGCCTAAAATAAATGTTTATATAATTGTATAATTAGAGCGAATCATCTTAGCACAATTATTACTGAATTCATTTCAGAAATTAATTTTGTAATTATTGTAAAATCGTTACAGCATAAAATTGTGCATTTATTACAAAAGTTTCCTATCTGAGTTTTTATCAGGACTTTGCACGTCTATCAAAAATTTTTAAATCTTAAAAAAAAATGATAACTAGTTTTAACACGAATTCTTATCTCCTCTCGTGATTTGAGTGCTGCGTATATTAACGGCAATTATTTTCCAATCATAAGATTTTAACAAAGGACGCTTTCGTAAAGAGTATCGCGAGTGTAGTTGCCTCACGAAGAGACCGACCTCGTTTGCTGGAAACGTGCACAAATAAAATTGGAGGGAAGAATCGTCCTGCTCGGGGAAACGCGTGATTACGACAATTCGATCAAGGATCTTCGTCCTGTCGCTGAAACACTAGCCGTCGCCGAGGACGGTTCGCCAGCGGAAAGACTTATAAAGGATAGTTTGTTTATTCCAGTCACAATGTGAGTCACTGCCAACCCTCCGTTCCATCGACGTTGCACCCAACGACGTAGTGACGCTAATGCATATTCAATGTTACGCCCATGCCCGGAATTTCTAGCGGCAACTCTACCGAAGCGAGTCTCTCCTCGAAGAACGATGTCTCGCACTTATCGATTTATTCAAGAGCATTCATTAGTATGAAGTGTACGTAAGTTTGTTGCGCATGTATATTGATGAATAGCTCTCGTCGCAGTCGGTCACAGATTTATGGATAAAAGAAATTAGGATTGACACTTTCGGCGCGACGCGAAATTTTGTTTGCATATTTAATTAACACGAAGCAATTACTAAATAGGTCACCAAAACTTTGCGGGATGTATTCATTGAGCGACTCGTTGTGGCCGACTTTTCTTTGGCAAAAATTTAATTAGATGCCACTTTTTCACAACTTCTTAATCTTCGATATTAAATATCTTGATAATTAAGTTTCAAATTAATATTCTGTTGAAATAAATTATACGTGCATTCAAATAAAGAGAGGATAAGCTTTTGTTTTATTTATTTTATCTCACCCATAATTCGCGAGAGAAGTATCTTTGATCATTTATAAATTACATTGATATTTTCTCAAAGAAAGTCGATTCCAAATTAGTGAAAGGATATACGTGCAAAGTTGATCTACTTTAGAATCTACTTTAAAACCTTTATAATTGTATGATAGTATGAAACCTCACCTTCACTAAACTGTAGTAATTATTATTAATGCACACTAGTCATTTTGGCGCATTAGCCGAACCTTAGCCGAAGAATTTGCTTAGAATTAATAAAAGAATTAATAAAAAAATTAAAAAGGTAGAAAACGTGTAACATGTGTAAACTAGTTATTATTAATTGTTTTATTTCACCAGTATGCAGCTTTCAGTTAAATAATTTTCTACATTTTTCTCAATTGTATTATAGCTGCACACGGAAACTGTATAAAAGAGTTTTTTCAGAGAGAATATTCTCATACGTGTATGCGCATACACGTTCAATCATATTTACGCATAGTTTTTGCAATTGCAACTTTTATTTACATTTCATGATTTTCAAAAATTTGCATATCACAGACGTTAATGCGAAATTCTTCGTTATATCTGATCTAAAAATTAAATTTGCTAATATTAATCATATATCAAATTTATAAAATTGTTATTAAAATACAAAACTACATTTGTTATATATTATTAATAAACTAATAAAAATATATTAATCATGGCAATTAAAAATATAACAAAATTTATAAGATTTAAATTTAAGACTTTAGATCTAATGTAACATTTTCGCTACCTGTGATACGCAAATTTTTTGAAATCATGAAATGTAAATGAAAATGCGATTGCAAATATAAATATAAATCTATTGAATCTTTTAATAATTCATACAATATAAATTGGTTAAGAATGATTTATTCTTCACTGTTTAATACAATTGATCAAAGTGTTAGATAAAAGTGAAGAAAAATATATAAATTGATAAAATATATAATAAATCGATATATATCTTTGATTGATTATGAGTTACAAAATCGTTAATATTTTTTCAAAAATCTATCATCCTAATAATTGAAATGTGTTCATTTTATATTATTTATATTACTAGTCATTTTTATATCAACTTTTGAAATATAAACACATATAAAACACATTCCAATTATAATATAAAATAATTTTATAATTAGCGCATTATAATTAATTTTACTTTATTTTAAAATTATTTCTAAAATTTTTAAGTAATTTAATTTACATAATATATAAAGTACAAATTAGAATAATAAATATAATCCGAAATTTAACATTAGAATATTGATATTTGTTAAGTTATCCAAATAATTCTAATATCTAAACATCAAAATGTGACTAAGCGAACAATAATTATTTCGAATAATGTCAATATTATATTACACGAATACATTTTACAATTCTAATACATATGTACACAGATAACAATTACTCTATATATAAATATTACAAAAAACAGTGGCATATCATATAAGATATGCAAATGTATAGATATAAATACGATTTTAAAAAATTCAAATACTTGGTGATTTCATTAATTAGTAAGTAATTAATAAAATAAATAGTAAATTATATATTCATAAGAAAATTAATGTCTAAATCATAAGATAATTTTATGTTACGTAACAATGCAAAGCGAATAATTATTCGTCAAATGTGCCTGTTTAAGATGTATTAGAATGCATTACAGTATCCAAGTCAAGATTATTGCTATTGCTAGTGGCAACATGTAACATGACCTTTAGAATCTGCAATGAGTTAGTTTCTGAGTGTTTGAGACAAAAACTAATGGGTTTTGTCCTAGTATGCTTTAATTGCATATATAGATTACAATAATTAAAAGGAGTATAATAAATACAAAAAATGAGAAAATACCAATATAATTAAAATTATAAATTCATATTGCAATCATGTTTATTATTTACTAATTATTAAATCACGAAATTGGAAATTTTATTATTCGCGTTTCTTAAAAAGAAATGTTTAAGTTTAGATATTATTTGTATTCCAATATTTGCGCAATTATGTGAATATTTATCAATCGCTGAATATTTATAGATAATATATTATATAATATTTAAATTATTAGAAAGTAATTAAAAGTACTTTAAATGTTTTTAAATGTTAAATATTCAATATTTTGTTTGTATTTTTTATATGTATAATATAGAATATCTCAATGACTCTGAAAAAATAAAACATTAATCTTTATAACATTTACCATTGTTGACTTTTTTGATTTGCAAACGCTTACCAATATGTATTATATCATAAAAAATTATTCTTTAAAAAAAAGAGAAAAAAACATCAAAGGTGTATGATTCTCATGGTTAAAAAAACTGTTGTACAAAACTATATTGGACAAAATCTATTATACAAAATTTTTAAGATATATATCCAATAAAAAAATATATAATAATTACAGCATAAATGCTGATTTTTGTAAAATACTTTAATAAATAATAAATGTCGCTTAATTTTATAATTTTGTACAAAGTGTTTAAAGAAATTTTGAAATAAAAAAATTGCGCTAAATAAAAACAAGAGATAAAATAAACATTTTAAAAAATAAAATGTTTTTAAAGCCACGAAGATAATATATACAAATATTTAGAATAGAATATAAATATTAAATTGAAAAATTAATAAAAAGATATAGAATGATGTAAAATATGATTGTAAAATCATGATGATAGTTATGATTGTAAAATTAAACTATTTAAATCTTCAAATTCCATTTTCTGCCGTTTTATAATATTTTAACAAGTTTAGTTAAACACAATTAAAATTATAATATATGTATACAATATGGATAAAAAGTACATTTTAATGGTATCAAAGATTTAATCGATAAGAATACAAAAAGTAACAATGCAAAATAAAAAGATTTTATTAAAATAAAACAAAAATATTTAATGCATGAAACGACGTTGCCAATATTTTCATATCTCTAAAAATAACGAAGATATTTCAGGTGTAAACAAAGTTATTGGTCCATGCTGTATAGTAAATGTATACTTGTGTACAAATAGCGTCCAAAATTGCTTACTACAGCGTTTATTACCAATATAGTGCTACATCAATTTAAAAAATATATTGGCGCCTGAACTGTTTCTTAGCTTTTCAAAGATGATTCTATGCTCTTGGGGCAATTTCATTCGTGAGTGGCCATATCGCGTCGTATTATTCGAAACGAGCGTCGTAGCATGTCGAATAAATATCGTCGAAAAATAAATAAAGAGACAATAAAGATCTACGACATCAACTTAAAGCCGTTCGAGCGGTGCAGTTAAGCGTTAAATCCTTAGCATGTGCCAAGAATTGACAATTTCATCTGCCATCGTAAATATTATAACTGGCCACATGGCCGTTCTAATATTTTTTTAATGCTTTTGTATTTGCACCCTCTGCACATTTCTTTTTTTCCTAATGATAATTCAATACTAATAAATATTTTGAAAAGTATATGAATCGATTTTGTTTTGTATTATCGTTCTATTTTATTTATATCGCGTTATCCCAATAAAACCGTCTAAATGATGAATCTAATCTTCGGGTTATTAGTATAAAAATTCAGAAGTCGCATGAGATGTGACTAATGACTTATCAATCATGATCGATGTTTAAAAGCTTCTTCAAATTTTCTCGCTAATCATTCATCATTCACTTTAGCTTCCGATATCAATATAAAACGTAGTTCGTAATCGATTCAAATAAATGACTTCTCAAATTACGAGTACGCGACAATTCACTCTGCTTACCTTCCATGAATCCATGAAACCATATGAATCTATGGTTCAGTTATAAAGTCAGAAGTCTATACTTCATTCCTGTAAAATTTCCAAGATTTACACACAAAGTACGTAATAAATGTTTCAAAGAAGTCATAAAAATCTTTAAATAATGTAATATAAATACTTTTGATATTATTAAATCTAACAATTACAGATCAACCGTATAATTGTGATATTTTGCTTGACGTTTTATAATACTATATCACGAAAATGAATCAATTGCATGTTATTTATCTCTTTGTAGAAAAGCTAAAAATTTTAATTATAATTTCCGCGAAATATAATAATATACTTGTTTACTAATTTATCAAAAAATAGTTTACCTTTAACTTTTTATCAACTTGTTAATTTAATCTAAAATGTTCAACACGATAACTTATTGTCGCATGTTTGCGTAACATTTAAAGATTCAATGCGAGTATATCTTAATGAAAAATCATCTAAGATCACTAAAATCACTCAAGAGTGATTTGATCCTCACAGTGTCCTTAGACTGGAGAGGAAACAGAGACCTTCGGCAAAAGCAGTTCTTCGCTGGCCGGCTTATGTGGTGTAGGATAACGTTCCACAATCACGCAATAGCTCTCCACCTTTTAACCCCTGGGCTAAGTACGTCTTAGTTACCGCGCAGTGAGAGCTATCTCTTTTCTTTCTTTCTTCCTTTCTTCCTCATTCCTTCTCTTTTTCTCGCTTCATGCGATAATTCTCCGCGCTCGTACATCTTCATTCGCTTCGTCATCTCTCTTAAACATTTTAGATTTTATCACGAAGTGCACCCCCCTTGCACATCCAAGACACTGTTTATAATCAACGAGCTTTCGCCGTGCCACGTAAAAGCGTGTCAGTATAAAATAAACCATCTCCTCACTTTTATTGCGCTTTTTACGGACCGATGTTCCTAAAATGGAATTTTCTGGCGGCAAGAAGTAACGCATAAAAGCTACGAAAACAAAAGATTTTTCACGATATAACACGGAATATTAAAACTCTCAGAAAAATGAGTGAAACTAATGATTATTACAACGCATTTTCAGATTTCTCATCTTTTTATAGACGATTCCACAAAAAAGAGAATGGTAAATCAATTATCGCAAAAAATTATAAATATTTTTCTGCAATTAAGTAAAAAAAGATTAACTATTTGTTTTCTGAGGAAGCATCGTATAAAATGCACAGAGAAAGAAATATCCAAACTGCGTTTTATTTTTTACGGGAAAATACATAAACAACAGCAACTGTTGTTGTCTTTCTTAAAAAACTTGCCTCGTTTATATAGAATAGCTACGTGATAAAATAATACAAAATATTTTGTCGTAACAATAAAGCGAGATACACGTGATATTTTTCTCTTTCAAACATCATCGGAAATAAAATTTACGTAATACAGCATGTAAACTTTAATATCTCCGCGCGACACGACAGACTGAAATAGCATTGAGACCAGAAAGAATTATTACCGTGGAGCACATTAGGAAGTTCCAACTTCGTGAGAGAAGCAGCCACTTCTCTCCCGCAGCGCGATATCTCTCTCATCTATAAATTATAATATGTAAATTGTGCGTGGCAGTGTAACCAGGGAGGGGGAGGACAAGAAGGGGAGGGGAAGGGCGGAGTACTCGATATGCATTTACGGTGGTAGATAGGTGGTCTGGCAATTACAGCGGCTTACTGTACATACAAATTGCGTTCTCTCTTTAGTACCATTTACCACCCTCTCCGGCACGGCTGCGACAACCCCCGCACACCAAAATTCACCCTACCGAAAGTCGCAGTTATATGAAACCAGACACTACCGAGGAATTACCAAAGTAAGAAGTCGCCTTGATAGTCTGGCACGCAATTTTCTTTTTTTCCCCCGCTTTCCTCGTGCCATTGTTTAAAGTCCTCGTGTTCATCCTTATGGAATTATTCTCTTTCGACCGAGGAATTTTCTGACTAAACAAGATGCAACCATTGAATAAAATATTTTCGTATGCATAGAAAATTTACCTTCATTATAATTTGTAATCAAGTTACAAACCTAGAGATTTATTTAATATCGTTATGCAATAATCTTTTCAATCTTTATTAAAATTATACACAATATTTTACATAGATAATTTAGAATAATTTATTCTACAATAGCTAAACTATTATAAAATATATTGATTGTCTTTATTTCATCTTACTTTTCAAACATTATAATTTTTCATTATAATCGTCAAAAAAGCTTTTTATTAAAAATATATTATTATAATATAAAGTAATTCAAATTGTAAAAAAATGTGATAAAAATGTTCTGCAAAAATAAGAATTTTTTAGAAATAAAGATATATGTATTTTGCTTAATTTTTTTCAGCATTAATTATTTAGTTGGCAACTACAGCAATGTACACTTCAGTCTTTCAAGTACTGTGCATTATTTTCGAGAAAAATAGCGAAAATCGGAATTGATCATCGGATAAATGCGTTAAACGAAAGTAAAGAATAAAGCCATACGAACAGAATAACCACATTTAGTAGCTAGCTGCAAGCATTATCTAGTTTATGAATTCTATTCTATCCGTTATTATATTTTCACGACACCGTATCGCTACATAAATTTTTGCACAAAATTATTAAAAAAAAATATGCACCGTAAACTAATTGATTTTTATCTACAAATGGAATTTTTAATATACTTTCAAAGCGTTCGATATAAAGTTATCCAATGCGCTCTCTCTCCCTTTCTCTCCTTTTCCCCTCACATATGATTCAATGCAGCGAATGTATTATTCAATACGCTATATGCATGATTTTGGACTCGTGTTGATGCAAAACTAGCAAGATATCTCCGCACTTCGCGCCGGGAGACTCACGTGATACTGGAAATATAGAGTGATGCCGAAAATTGATAGTCTAAATGTATCCTGGATTTCACGTGTACTCGCTTTGGCAGTTATTCACGATCGCTCGCGGAGCATATGAAAACGTACGGTAAGAGAGACATGCTAACAGTCGCAATACGTTCCCATCAACGATCGTTAATATAAAAAAATTTTACTTTATCAACATTTGCTTAAGAAAAACTTGAGGTGGTATATAAAACTCGTAGTAACTATGTACATAACTATGAGTTATGTACAAACAAGAGTTAGAAACAGAACGCCATACATGGCGCACACGTAAACGTTTGTTTTATTTCGGAGATACACATGTTGAATTATTTGTTTGCACGAGACGACTGTACTATAAATTTCAAAAGGAAAGAGTAAAGAATGTAAATTTTTATATCAGTTATATCTCTTCCATTTGTAGAAGAATATATTTCATAAAAAAAAGAGAGAAAAAAGATTGCCTTTAAGGTAAGGTAAAGTAAAACTTTAAGGTAAAATACGAGCGTTATCTTACGTGTTTAACCATCGGTACGTATTTACCGCACAATTACATTCGGCGCGCATTACCCAGGACTATGTGCCCGTTACGAGTAAATAACTAAAATAGACATAGAGGTACCTAGTTGAGATTCGGGTCAGCGGCGCAGACTTGTCCCCTGCTTCTCTCGAGCATCGACGAAACGTCGACGAAGGGAGTGGAAGAAAGAGCAGAAGGGGTGACGGAAGGGACGCTGGACAAATTATCTGCCATCCTCGCCCCCTGTCACCCCCCCTCCCAAATCCCGGCTCCTGCGCGTCGTCAGGCTATCCTGCCATCCTGCGGAGGAAATCCCTCCGCGAAAACCCCGCGCCCTAATAGCCGCCCGTGGGGACGCGACGGGACTCCCGATGGACCGGACGAAATCTCGTGCATTGTGCAATCCACCGTCATCCGCCCCATCTCCCCGCTATGGTCGTCCTTAACATACACCCCGGGCCGTCGTGCCCGCGAGGGGCAGGGTGCACACGCTCCTTCCAATTTGCCAGGGTTGTGCATTCGACGGGAGATCGGAAGATATTAGGGGAAGAAAATTCCTTCTCTTCTACTTCACTCTCCTCCCTCCCCCCCCCTTCTCTCCTCCGCCGTCCTCTCGTTCTCTCTATTATTCCATCTTTCCCCCTGTCGTCTACTTTCTAAGCGCACAGGTGCGCCAGATTTCTGCACTGCGTGGTCTTTTGACCTCAGTATCATTGTGAAATACATGTACATACATATAATATCTGTACAATGAGGAAGTGAAAATAGTGCACTGAATCGATTGTTACGTGCATTTATATGCTTCTAATGCACCGTGTATCTTCACATTACACAATATTCTGCGTAAGGAAAAATTGTTAATAATGACGTTATTCAAATTAGTTTAACTTTATTTTAATTTTAAAATATAATGCATAATATATTGTGTCTAATAAATCTAAATCTAACTTTTAAAATCATTAATTCTAAATTCAATTATCGTAACACATAGCAGTCTTTAAAAGAATTGATGCCTAAAATAAATTCTTATATAATTCTATAATTAGAGCGAATCATCTTAGCACAATTGTTACTGAATACATTTCAGAAATTAATTTTGTAATTATTGTAAAAATCGTTACAACATAAAATTGTACAATTATTATTCAAGTAATAGTAAGAAATACTTTTTACTTATTTTTTTAAGTAACTTTGCTTCATAATTTTCTCAATATTTATAACTTATAATTATAAAATTCTTTTTCAGCAAAAGATATGCGTTTTGCAGAATTATCTTATGACAATTATTGCGAAATGCTGTGAATGGAAAGAAGTAATAATTGTGCATTTATTATAAAAGTTTCCTATCTGGGTATGTATGTACAAATTACATAAATAACATAAATTAACTCGTATAAATTATATATAACTAAATTTAGAGAACGCAAACAAAAAAAGTATATTTTTGCATTTGAAAAAGATACACACATAAGGAAGTAAATTTCATGTATCAATAAGTAAAATAAGCAGATTTTGCCTCATATGTGTTAGGTATCGTAATAAAAAAGAAAGAGGATAAATTGTTTTGTAAATCACAAGATAAAACTGCGTTTGCACAGAAATACTTTAATTAATTGATGTGGGAGATCAATGGAATTCAACGGAACGTGCAGGTCTAATGATCAAGACGTGTAGAGCATACATGAATGGAAGGAAAACCGAGCGTTAGTCGCGCTAGTCTTGACAAAGGTGTTTCCCTTTATAGGACGAATTAAATCGGTTTTACGAGCTGTGTGTCAGGATCTCTTTTTATGACTGGCTACTCCCGTAAACCTACTGGTCAAATGATTCCGCGAGATATTGTACTCTTAACCACGCCTTTTTTTAGCGACATGTCATGTTCGTCCGTAAATCGATACTATATCGCACATCATTCTCGCCCGAGACATTATCGCCCGAGAAACATGTTAATTTTATTCGATTTTCCCTTGATATAATAATAAAATTTATTGTTTTACAACATTTGTTAACCTATCCGATAAAGCAAAAAAGAAATGATCGAGGCATTAATTCATTAATATATATATATCAAAAACAATAATAGAATATATTAATAAATTTCGCTATTATAATTTTATTATTATCTAGATATTTCTAAAATGGAATACGTAAAACAATAGTTTTATAAAATTAAGGATATTATACTATTTCTGAAGTAAAATCTCTTATAAAAGTGTTTATCATTTCAAATTCTTCCATCGCCATAATTATTAAATTTTTAATTCTTCAGTTAAACCCACATTTAACTATATACATAAAAAGATGTGTATCTTTTATATTAAGCCACTCTGCAACTAAGCTGAGCTCATTACTGTCGGAGAGGGCATTCGCAAACATTCCTTTGTAAGAAAACGCTTTTTACGTTTTTCTCGGATCCCTAGAATAAGAAAGAGGTAGCTTGGTAAAAAAAAAGCGTCGTAGAAAGAGCCAGCCAGTTGAAATCCTTAACGCGGTCGGTTGGGGCAAGTCTGCGATGATCAGCAGCAGAAATCGCGGAGCAAGGAACGGTGCGGGCGTCTCGCTTGAAGAAAATGTAATGCGATAGTGTCTACTTGGCTACGGCTCATAAAACGACTCAGTTTATGCTGATGGTCTGCGTCTCAGAGACATTTTTACAAAAAAAAAGCGTGGAAGGGGGGGGCGGGAAGATCGGTAACAACAACGACGAACGATGTGTAGGTGGGAAGGTATCGAGCAGCGAAAAGAGAACGCGAAAATGGGAGGCCAGTTGGGGATAGGACTCAATCCTGTTGAAATGATTTTGGGCTCGCAGCCAAGCTTAAGCCGGCAGGTGTTATTCGTGCAAGATTATTCGTTCTTACGAGCAAATCCCGTTCGATCTATCACGGTGACCTATTACGCGACTCTTTTGCCTCCCCAATCGAAAAAAAGACACGATCCTTCAACGAGCAAGTTTGCAATTTTCAAGTGGTCGCTTTTATCGCAAAAGTGCAAATGCCACTTGTGTGAAAGATAACGCACAAAATATTTAAAAAGACTTTTGCGCAAAATTAATGAATTTGCAAAATTTGCTAGCAATAATATTGCATTAGCCTTAATAAAGCATATTTTGGAAAAATTGGTTTAGATTTTTGAAAATTTGAAAATATAGTATAAGTAACGTAAAGAAATATTTCATGTATGATATAATGTCTTTGCAAATTTCTAATTGAAAGACACTATTATTTGATACACAAAATGTTATACTGTGATTGTACACTGAGAGAAAAATATAGTTACTTTTGGACCCAATCATTATAATTTTATATCTCTAACAATAAATATGATTAACTATATGCATTATTATGTTAACCTTAATTATCATTAGAAATAAAATTGTGATTGGGTCCAAAAGTAACTATATTTTTTTCAGTGTAATAAAACAGTGAAAATAAGACGATCCTTTCTTAGATATCTAATCATTGCATTTTATAGTTTTTGGTAGATAAAAAGGTATTTTGATACATTTATAAATGTGGTGCTTAATCGTGGTGTACTTACAGGAATCGAAATACAAAAGCCGTGCGTACCGGCGCGCCAGATAGGAAGAAACTAAGAGGATTAGTAGCCAAATGGCCGGGTGGCGGTAAACTGAAATAAATATAGTAGCACTCGCTAGGATGCTGTAGGTTAAATGTAATTATACGACGCTAAGTACCGCGTAATTACAGCTGACAGAGAGAACAAAGAGATATTCCGCGAACTTGGGATTTTATCTCGTTCCCTAATTCGTTGAAGCGACTTCGACGTATTCCGCCTGAAAGTATGATCGGCGGCCTGAGATTCGGCTGCTTAAATTGCAAGAATAGCGAAAAGGATACGAAATATACGGCGGCGAGCCGTTAAAAGTTGAAGACGCGTTAGCGCCAAACTGTTTCGACATAATAGCCAAAGTTCCCGCCGTCCCCGTTCCCATTTTCGTCGTACCCCTTTATTATTTTATATTTCGCGGCGTCGCGCGCGCCAGTTGGAGATAACAGAAATTATACCTGCGTTTAAAAGTGGAACAACTGTTAGAGACGTCGCGAAACTTTAATACTACGGCGATGCCGGGCCGATTTCATCTTCGCGAGAATCCAGACCTTTCGCCCCCGAGTCTAATTCCCCGCGAGTCTGTGCACGTGTCTGATTTCCAACGGTGCAGACGGAACCGCGCAAACATTTAAACTCGATATGGAATACATCGATTTAAATTCAATATAGACTAGAGAGATGGAGAAGATTTCTTTGGAAAATTTTAGGAAACCAAATTTTAGGACCAAAAAAGAAAAAGTAGTTACTGAGATTATTGAAATCTTTCCTAATAACATATAATACGTCATTATACTTCTTTCCTTCTCATCGCGTATTAATAAATAATTATTTAATGATTATTTTTATTATTATTATTTAATTGTTATTATTATTATGATTGCTTTATATGTTCATTTTTTAATATTTATTATTTTCTATTTATTTGATATGACTGAAGAAGACTCTGCATAAGTTCTATATTCGCTTTATTTCTTTTTATCAGGAAATAAATAATTTTTCACATTTGCTCGTTTTGGTCTACTACTTTTTTGAATTTGCATTGCATTACGAGCGTTTTATCTCGGTTCTTTCGCAAAGTTCAGAGTTTGGAAATAATTATCGCATGGGCATGAAAGTCGTGCGCAGTGACTTACAACTATCGTATGTAAAGCAGGTCCTGCATCCATGTCTAAGATAATAATCTTTATAGAAGAATATCGTGGAATATCTACTATATAATGCCATTTTTTTTATCTTCACATAAGCTTAAATTTACACGCATACGTTGTTAAGTCTATTTCAAGTTAAATGAAGAATAAAAATTATTCGCATTTAGCACCCCTGGAAGCTCAGTTCGAGAAAGGATCTTTCTTTTCCATTACGCGTGCAACATGGGTATATTCTTCCATAAAGATTTTCGTTTCACATTTAAATAAGGAACTCCCTCCTCCCGTTTCACACGCCACTCACGAACCACCCCGGAAGTACAGGAGCTACGCAGTAGAGATTATGGACTATGAAATACGCGCGTGTGGAGGGAGTGCTCTCAGACGAGCATCAGCGGGACCGGCGAGTAAATACGAAAAGCCCGTGATATTCGCCCAAGCAGAGCCGCCGTACCGGGCGTCGTGCATTACCGAGGTGTTTCTTCGCATGCGTCATCCGCGGGAGAGACGAGATGTATGTACCTTGCAATTGCGGATTAGCGGAGAGACCGGACGTTTCTCTCTCTATCTCTCTGCCGTCCTATCCCGTGTGTGTCGCGGCCGACTTGTTACAAGCACGTACAAGCGCGTTTCCTCGAGCGTCCGGGCAAACACGCACGGACGGCACCGCCGCGCGGCACGTACGTAACGCGCAATCCGCCCGCTACACGCACGTATAACCGTATATAATATAGTGGATCCGCAGCGTCCGTAATGTAATCACGGGTGACACAATTAATCACTGGACCATCCAACCCCGCCAGGCCATTAGCGATTGCGACACACTCAGGCCTCCGTTGATAGGCGGATGCGTTTCGCATACTCGCGCACATGCACCGCACGCATGTCATGCACGCGCTCGCGCGCGCGAAAGGATCGGAAAGTACGCGGGGGAGAGCAGGAGAGAGATCGACGCTCGTTAGGATCTCGCCCCCCTCCCCCCTCCTGCCCTTCTCGATTTTCCGCGCGGCTCATGCGCGTGATTAATTGGTGCCATTGTATATCGCTAGATTATTATACGGTATAGTGGTGGATCCCATCGATCCGCCGTAGGCGATTGATTGGTTCCGCTGTCGCGAAATCTATTTCATAGTTGCGTCAACTAACTACTTCGATATATACTAACGAGACGCAACTCCCCTCCCCCTCCCTCCCTCCGTTCGCTTTAATTAGAAGCCACTTACCTTCATCATTCGAAATTTACAAAGCTGACGAAGATCCGACGAATGTGTATGAATGTTTAAAGATACTTTACACGCTCTGTGAAACAAGTACAGATGTATAGAACAATGCATAATATTTGTATAACGTTTTTATGAACAAAAAGTTTAATATAGTGATTAATGCATTGATATGCGTGTTGATTTCTTTTAAAAAAGACAAAGACCCAAGAATATCAAATGTGTTAGAGCACATTTTCACTTGACGTTATAACGCTGGATTTCAGCGTCAAAAGACGTCACGTGACCAAAATATGACGAATATCATTATTTTTGGTTACGTGACGTCTTTTGACGTTGCTTATATTAATGCTTAGAACTTCCTGGTGTCGGTATCTAAATATTCAGAATTGACCGATCTTTTCCCCGAAAATGAGTCAGTTGTTGTCGTCTGATCGTCCTGATAACATTATAAATAAGCCCTTCCAAGGAATGTACTGTTGAGTCATTACTACACCCGAGTCTACAAGAGAAATCAGGAGAATCATTTCTCCTAGCCATCATCATTTCTCCATGAGTCGCAGAAAAACGCAGAAAAAGATTCATGAAAATAAAGCCAACATTGGCGCAAACAAAATGTCTTTCTAGTTTTAAACAATGTCAGGCTAGTTTTTGCTTATAGATATTGTTAAAGGAAAAAAATGACTTTTTAATATATCATTATCTCAGAGTTTTAATTAAGCTCGATTATATGCAAATACATATAAAATTCAAGCAAAGTGATATATTATGATAAGACAGATTTTCATCGCATATTTAACATTGTAATTAAAAGCCGTAGAATGTATAGTATTTGTGATTGAAATTTCTAGAGGCATCAAACATATTTGCTGATGTGAAATAAAACTTTGCAATTTTGCAGTCTTTGTAATAAAATTTTCCGATCGATTTTCACTCAACTCTGTCCTTTCAATAAAAGAGAAATGCATGCTACCTCGCGTTGTTACGCAATTTCGACGCAGTATGCGTAAAGCTATTCAAACTTGTAATGTATGTAAGAGGTACGCATTGCTGTCAAATTGCGCTCATAGCCGGAAAACTAGGAAGTAGATGCGTGATTTCGAAGTGTAAGTGGACAAGTGTAACAGTAGTATTGCAGACTAGAATGCCAATGAAATGCTAGTAAAAGGATTATAAATGTTGAGTAGAAAATAATTTCACAGTTTAAATGTTTTATGTGATATAAAATACGCAAAAAAATTTATCCTTTATTTTCTGTAAATAACTCAATTTATGAAAGATATTTTTTTTTTCAAATTTCAGCAGTTTTCGCTTTTAATTAAATATCCATCGAATTGTATCACACGCGAGTCTGATAAACGTGATATCCGAATGAATATCTCACTTTGTGCTATATTAAAAAAAAAAGAGTAACGTAAAACCAACAAGGAAAACATGCAATTCACGCGTGACTATAAAATAAAGTCAAATGATATATATAACCACTAATTAGTGCAATTTAAAACTTTCGATTAACTCGTGCACAAACATAATAACTTATTATTCACAGATCACATGAGAGTTTGTAAATTAACATGTAAACTAAATAATATCTAAGTTAAATTTGAAAAATATAAATAATTGAATCTGATCATATTAAGTTATGAATATTGATTTTATTTCACAAATTATCGTAAAAAATCAATTATTTACAATTTAATATAATTATAAAGTGTTGAAAAGCTCAATGTTAGAATATTCACGTGTCAAACAAAAGAGAATTTAATTTCAGAAGAGAGAGAAAGAGAAGGAGAGAAAGAGAGATAGATTTGCTATACCGTATTATATAAGAATACTTACTACTGCGTATACTAACAAAAGAATTCTTAACGGAAATATTTCGATAGAATTTTCGATAGAAAACATTTTGATAGAAATAATTTGCGAGACATGCATTTAATCCCAAGACAATTAAAGATAAATAAATCATCATATTACAATCTTTCTTGCAGGAAAATCCTTCAAACACAAAGAATAATAAATAACGTTACAAACAAATCCGATCCTTCAAAATAAAAATTGAGCAAGGAATTTATAATTCTTTTTCATGAAAAAAAAATTGTAATTATAATGAAACCAGTTTGGGAACTTTGATCAACCCAGGATTGTAATTAAACAAACAAACAATATCATAATTATTTGAAACTGATATGCATATACTTTATAAAAAAAGTATTTTATTTTTTATACTTATATTGCATTTAAAATGCGACAGTGTGAAATATAAAACATTTTACATGTATATCATAAAAGTTTACAATGTTTGAATAGATCACATTTATAGTCGATTTTCGGTATTGGAAATTCGTACCTTCTATCCTCCATGCAGTGTCGAGATGAAGAGCACCTTGTCCCGCGGGCATAATTTATAATCGCCTTCACCCTGAAATTATACTTCTTATATCTCTGATCAATCGAGCGACGCAAAATATGGATAAAATTCCCCGTGAAATGACGCGATAAGAAATGGATAAAATTTCAGAAAATATCTCACATACATCAATCTATGCGTTTTTTAAGAAATTTGAACTTGATTATTATAACCAAAATTTAATTGTATGCTACTTTTTTCGAACAATTCTTTGCCACAGAGTTTTAAATAGATACTAGAAAAAAATGTCAAACGATAATTTTCTATATTTTTTTTAATTCTCAAGCTAAAACTATTACATCTTTTTTGTTAAGTTTATTTGAAATTACTAATAATAAGATTTTATCATTTTTGTATCTCGAAAATTTATTATAAAAATCTTTATAGCTTTCATTTATGAGTATCATTTATGAGTGGAAATAACTTTAAATATTTACGTCTCAATATTTTTACGAAAAATCTAAATTGGTGAAAGAATCCATAGATAAAAGTTCAACGACTCTGGAATACTATAGAGAGTGTTATATGATATAGTATACAAAAAAAGTATACTGAAAAAAGAGGAATATTTCATATAAATTGAAGTGATATATGTTCTTTAAACATAGATCCAATTCGAAATGATTATTCATTTACAATTACTCATCTTGCTTGGTCACCAAAATCTTTAAATTTTTATCTATAGAAATCATATGAAAATTTAGTATAGAAAGATTGAGCTAAATAGAGCATATCAATGACACGTGTAAAGAAATATAAGCATCAATTATGATATTTTTCATGTGACTCAACATATTTTAGATCGCACCATACTGCGCAAAGGTCGAACTAGAACCGGAACTTTAACCGTCTTTTAATGTCTTTCTTTTAATATCATTTAGAATCAAATACATATGGCTACTATAACGGCATTAAAAACAGTACTAATAATATACTAAAAGCAGTAAAGATATTGTCAGAAAATGAAGACTGTAATACTAACAATAAGTTCTAGAAAATAAAATTAAAACAAGATTAATGAAAACAATATAATAATATTGCTAGTATTTAGAATCAGAAGAAAATAAAGAAGAGAACAATGAATATGAAACAAATGATGACAATTTAAGTATTCTCTCGAAAGTCGAAATTAAAGATTTAAATCCTAATTTCTAAAACAATGTTATAATAGGTAAATGTTTAAATAAATAATTATTTCAAATTTTAATTGCGAAAAAAATACTTGTTTAATAATAAATACAAATAATTAAAAAGTTTTGTAAAAGCTACATCATAATTACTTACAATTAGCAAAATTCATCATGAATATAAAATTGGCCAGAAAAAATTAGAAAATTAATGATAAAAAAAATCGGAACGGTAATAGAAAAAAACCGTAATTTAAACCGTTTCGATTTTCTTTATTTGTCAAGACTCAGAAACTAAAATACTAGAACAGTTATTAAGTATTTTATTAAATGGCCGAAACCGAATTATAATTTTGTTTTCGTCCGAATTTTTGATACTACGTATTAATATCGTAAAGAATGCCAATTTATGAAATTTTTCTTGGTTGTTTTCCGTTTTTAATAAAAAATAATATTTCAAAAAATGATGCTCTCTTTTTAAACTTTAAACACTTGTAGCTGAACAACGATTTCGAATTAAATCCATGTTTATAGGACATTTTCTACTTTTAATAAATATCAGAAACATCTCTTCTTTAGTTTGTACAGTATGTCATGTACATATATGTGTTCTGTACATGTGCCTGCTATCAAATGAAGACTTTGACTCTTTACGGAGATTTCATTTTTAACTTGGCGTTCGTGCCTTTCAACGTGCTTTAGCTATCGATAGCAAGGATATCCATTACATCGACATACAAGAGAGTCGAAAAAGTTGAGTTAGACGTTCACGAGCGCGACTGTATTATGGGAAGAAAGGGGACGCGGGTAGCAAAAGGAAACGGGCGAAAAGGAAAGCGGACGACACGTATACTGTGTATATGCGCCCTGAGAAGAGGAGCGAGCCGAGCGAAAAGACGCGGAAACGCAAAAGCCGAAGCGGCGCGGAGAAGCTTCGCCAAGGAGCGGCGGTATTATCATAATAATGGCCAGAGCCATCATCTTTTCCCTCGTTCCCTTCCGGACGCTCCCCGACGCTGCAGCATCTTCCCGCTCGAGCGTTACCTCGGCGAGAATCGCGTCTCTCCTCCTAATAGCCGCGGCGTGTACATTTACAAATTTAAAATGATAATTCTCTCCGTGGGTGTGGCAAACCGAGGTCATTTGCGCCCTTTCAGCGTCCGGAGTCGCTCCGTTATCCGGCACCCCTATCTACCGCGCAAGCGGCGACGGCGATGGCGACGGCGACGGTAGCCGACAGGCCGATTATGCCGTTTGTAAAAACCGGTCACGGGGTATCCCGTTTGTCAGACGCCAGAAACAGCCGTGCGTCACTGCGGGAGTTGGCGACGCGGGAAAAGAAATATCGCGCGAGGGGTATCCGAGGCCTATCCGCCGTATTTCTCCGCGCGTTTGAGATTAATATTTTTAACCGTCGCTTTGCTCGGCAATCATTCGGCAAGCAAGAGGTCTTCATTTTGTTAATCCTAAAATCCACAAACGTGACTTTTAACACGTTCCTTTCTTGGAGTATTTATATGTATACATTCACCCCCCAAAAAAAGTATTCAGTAATTTTTTTTCTATAATCACATATTCTAAGCTTACTGTTTTATAACAAACATATTCCTCTTTCAATAAAGTGAAAAATACTTTTTTCTCTCTTAAATACTCTTGTTTATACTATTTTTCTCTTGATTTCAGAGAAATTCTTTTGAGGTCGATATAAGAGTAAAATCTTCTAAAATCCTCTAAACTCTAGAGAATTCTACGTATATAAAAAAATTTTTTTGGAGTGTTGCGTTCAGGTTTGATATTTTCGATTTTTATTTTAACAGAAGTAACTTTATCATAAAATCATACATATATAGATGCTTATATGTTATAAATATAATGCAGTTTTAGCATGAAAACATTGTTACTTAATAATAATAAATTTGTAATTTTATAAATATTATATATATATATTTTTTATATAAATTTATATAAATTTTATATTAATAAGTTTACATTATATAAATAAGACTATTAGTCTCGACAACATAGAATGTATATGACCTTTTCGATCTGAATGAGAAGATAATTCTTACTGAAAAACAGTCCGGTAAAAAATATGTTAAAATCCCATGATGGTCTTTACTCATAATTTACTTATATTTTTGCCTAATTTTATAATAACTTCCGAAAATATTTGGAATTATTCTTTTCCTCAATTCTTTGTTGTGATCATAAACATACCGCAAGTATGCCAAAAAAAAGTGATCTTCAGATAGATATAAAAAATATCATACATGTGAATATTAAAATAGGTTAATCACGTAAAGAACGTATATTAATCTTGAAAAAAACTTAAGCAATCGTTGCGCAAAGAAAATGGTCACTTTTATGGAAAATATTTAAATTCGCATTTAAACATATCCCTTTCCCACTAATAAATTTTTAATAACTTTAGAAGAAAGATCTGAGAATATAAATCTCGTCTTTAAAGAATTCGTCCGCCGAACACGGTGCATTAACTTCTCATATCAGTATGACGACTTAAGAATCGCGTAGCTAAGTAATCCATTCAATCCTTTTCGAATTTAAATCCATCTGCCATTCTCGTTGCGCATTTAAATCTAAATTTAAAAGGTTTTCCTTAAGAATGATTTTAATAATTGCAGTATATTTTTAAGACGTACGCAAAATCTTTATGTTGAAAGAAAATTTAGTGAAAAAGTAAAAATCAAATGTATAATATAAATTTAATCTTACAAATGTTAAAATAGATTTAAAAATGTTATAGTTATCACAAAAATTTAACAAATAATAAGTAATTTTAACTTTATTCTACTTATTTTTTATTCGTTTTATACTCTCAATAATATTTTACAATTATCCATGTCTTCGAATAAACAACATAATGATTTAATAGTTCTATATTTAAAAATTTAATAAATTGTAAAAAATACCATTAAACACTTTTCTTATAAAAAATATCACTGGTTAGAGGAATAATTAATAGATAGAGATTAAATAATAAAAATATTCTTTGATTTTTTTAGATATCTTCAAAAGCAACAAAACAATCATTATCATGTATGTTTATGTTTATATAATAACTTAAAATATAATTGAGACGTATCGACATTTTTGTTGTTAAAATATAGATTCCAAATTGATCAAGCAACCCATGGTTTTTGAAAAATCTATACTTCGTGAAACTTTTGTTAAAAAACTTCATGAAACACACGATTTTCTCATTCCCTTATAACAATTATTCAAATATCTATGTAACATTCGAGAAGAAGTATTTAATGAATGAAACAAATGTTATGTGTAAAACTCACCAGCAATTCCCAGTCAGTGTCATTTACCAGAACCAGAATGCCCGGCCTCCTAGACAAACAAGATAAACTTCTCAAATCGAGTTGGGCGGCGTATTGTTAAAACTTACAGATCCCGCGTTAACGCGCTCTCCACCAATTACGAGAAGTTGAGAATGCGAGACAAAAAGCGAACGAGATCGTTTATCGCGCAAAATTTTCACTCGCGACAAGAATTTCGATATTAATGTATCGTCAGAATTGTTCTATGGATCTGATTGACTGATGCCACTCAGATCTATAAAAACGGCCAATCGACAATCGACCGCGACTTTCGCAATCAATTTCACTACTCTGTCGCATACATTATTTAGACTCGAAGTTATAGTTATAGTTGTGTCTTAATGATTGTTTTATCGCTTTTGAAGATATTATCTAAAAAATCAAAGAATATTTTTATTATTTAATCTCTATCTATTAATTATTCCTCTAACTAGTGATATTTTTTATAAGAAAAGTGTTTAATGATATTTTTTACAAGTTATTAAATTTTTAAATATAGAAATTAAATTATTATGTTGTTTATTCGAAGACATGGATAATAGTTATAGTTATAGTTGTGTCTTTACTCAAAACTCAGCACTTGATACTCAGTTTCTAGATTTCAGCCATTCCATTGGTTGAAATCTGGAAACTGAGTATCAAGTGCTGAGTATCAAGTGCTGAGTATTGAGTATTGAGACTCGACTATATAACTTCGAGCCTTAAACATTTTGATCAAAGTGAATAGAGTTATATCCACCTTGATTTTGATCTTTAATTTCACGATTTCTGATAGTTTTTCTTTTGTCTTTTACATTTGTATCATTTTTAAATTATTAAATCCATCCTCACGTGTAAATAAGAGCATGCAAAAGCATGCGAAGCATGTAAAGGCATCTCGACCAAACAGATAATATAGTCTGCCATATTAATTTGTGGACATAAAGGGCGTTCTACATAAGTCGCAAGTTGCTTGCGACTAATGTAGGACGGGCTTTAGATATTTTTTTTTAATTTCGATTGAAATTATTGATATTTCTGTTATTAAATATATATATGAAGTCATTGTACCGATCAAAATGTAAAAAGAAGGTAAGAAGGTAAAATCGAGAGAAATGTAAAGTGCGGATACGTAGCGCTATTAAGTACGGTATAATAATAATCGAAATTATTGAATTTGCAAGATATCATCTTTCGAGCATCATTTTTAGGAACTTAAAACAGATACTAAAGGCCACTTCAACCAAACTCAAATTAAAGTAATCGACAATTAATTTTCAGTGTCATCAACAGCATTTTTGCTAAAATCCGTCGCTCTAATAATCCCTTTCTCTTTCTCTCTCTCTCTCTCTCTTTCTAATACAAAATGTATTTTGTTATGTTGACAATTTTGTTGGCTGAATTAATCAACAATTAAATTAAACAGAGTTAGATTAAAGTGGTTTTTAGTATTAAGCGATATAAGATTTTAAGGCTTAAGCCATAAAAAATTGACCAATCACAATTGAATATGAGAAGATTAATAATCAAATACGATTATTAATTTCTTACGGCTTAAGACTTAAAATCTCGTAAACCAGGAATGTCAGATATATAAACCTGTAAAAATGATGCTCAAAAGATGATATCTCGCAAATCTAATTACTCTTATTATTACACCATTGCACAAACCGACATTAACCGACAAATGATAAGCGAAACGACCATTTTAACACTTTGCTTGATGGTTAACGCTAGATGCTAAACATCTTGACATATCAGTCTGATAAGCCATACAATTCCCGCGACGTGCTCGCGAAATTGCAATTACATACAATAATAAAATTTAATCCTGTTTCTCATCTACAATTGAATCATCAACACTGATTTAATTATCGAAATAAAATATACTAAATCAATAATGAGGATCCGAATTAAATCATCACTATATCATAAACTTCTTGTCATATAATTTCCAACATCAAACATGAAACATCTAAAGCCGATATCAATAATCCGATTTTATATTTGATAAGATTTTAAGTACGATCTCAAGACACTATACGGTTATTTCATTGAATGGAATCTAGATGGAAGACCATCCATAATTAGACTTAAGATGATCTTGAATATGAGCTCGGACTATGAATACTTGCCTAAATTTCAACTCGAGAGACAATCATGCTCTTCATGACAAGATACTCTCCATATGGCTTCCCTCTATCATCGTCAATGTGCAAACTTTCAAATAATAATTGCTGCGTTTAATGGAAAAAGCAGCTCAATAAATTCTCAGTGATTCTTTATTACTTATTATTGGTTTCCTTATTTAAATCCAGTGGAAAAACTAAAGGTAAGAATCAATTGTATAAAAAAAATCACCAAGCGCTTATTGAATTGCTGCTTTTCTTCATTAAACGCAATTACTACTAAAGAGTGACGACTACAAAAAATGTAAATGTAAAAATGTAAAGTATAAAGGTACTTCGAGTACCGGACTATCGATCACAATCTTATCGCAATTAAAAAAATACCAATATTGATTTTGTATCTCTATGATGAAATATTGATTTTGTGAGATATCAATTTCTACTAATTGTGCTTACAATTAATTCTATCAATAATGAAGTTATTTGTATGAAATATGACAAAAGTAAAAAGTATAAAAAATGTAGAATAAGATTGTTTTACACCAAAACAAAATTTCTCAAGTAAGAAATCGGACATCACCATTTTCAGACTATAATACGTTTTTCAAAAATATTCAACTCAATTTAGTATCTATGCGGTTTATTAATAAAAAAATTAATAAAACAAAAATTTAATTCAATAATTCATACATGTAAATATTATTATTATATACACTATACAATTCATAATAAATAATTTATAAAACAATAATAGTAAAATATAGATTTCTTCGTAGTTGGTTTGAAATAATTAATTATAATAAGCTTTTCACATATGTTCGAATTAATTGAGTGCAGTTATTTATAAAAAAAAATTGAATTTAATAGTTTATATGTATAAACATTATGTCTATGATAATAAATAAATCTATATCTAATAGATAATAAATAAATTTCTTCGTAGTTAGTCTGAAACATGGTAGATCAATAAAAGATTATATAAACAGTTTCCAAATTTTTACCTAAAGAATTTTTTTTTTTTGTAAAAAGCATACGGCAAAGCATATATTTAATTACGCTATTATAATATTGAAATACCTTCCTTATATTTTTCTTTTCATTATGCATTGGCCTTTACTGACTCGAAACACGAACATAGAAGCGCATGATGCTGACACCTATGTGTCGCACCTGTGACCGCGGCGAGACGCAGCCACCATCTTCGTTTATGATGTCGGCCGATGCCGTTCATTCGCACGGGGCCGTAACCGTGTGCGTAACGTGATTCGTTTACGCGCGGAGGAAAACCTGTGGCTCGACGATCAGTACGGCGCAACACGGAGCCTCTTCTTCGCGAACGTCGGAACGGTGCGCGATCCGCGTCGACCGGTAGTACGCGCGCACGTGCGTACCCGAGTGCAGAATCGCAATTATACTTACACCGTGTCGCCCTGCATGAAGAGTTCCGGCCGCTCCGTCAGGAGGTTATCTCGCAGCCAGTGCAGCAATCGTTTCAGCGTCCCTGCGGAATCGATCGGTTATCATTAGCAAAAGGGAACCGATACGCCAGGAGCTCCTAGCGTGACAGCGCTTACATTCCTCGCCAGGTAGGTCCACTTCGTGCCGCTTCCTTCCGTTGAACAGCAGCTCCGCCCCACCCCTGCAAAAAAAATTCGCCGTACGGCGTGGATTTGCTCATCCCGCCGATAACGATCGCCGTGTCATGTGTCGGAATTCCAATCGTATCGTCCTTACCCGAACTCGACGATGAGCGGAAGTCCAGTCGCAGTCATCGCGCGCCAAGATTAATTTTGATGAACGTCTCGCTCGCCCTAATGAGGTTAGAATCCAATTTCCGTCTGTGTGCGCGCGCGCACACACGTTTACATGGTGCCTTTTGCCGGGAGCGATGAAATTATCGAGAATTCGTCAACGCNTGGAAAGAAAAGAAAGAAAGGCACGGCACAAATTTCCGATCGTGTGTGCGCCAAGGGCCGGGATCGATTGCCGCGTTAAATCGAAGCTCTCGTGCATGTGCGTGTACTACTGCGTAGTGCGTGGTAATGTGCAGTGCTTGCGAGACTCGCGCGGAGACGCGCATGCGCGCGGGTGGCGTTAACCTCGGGGTAGGAGTTTGTATGCGGTGCGGAGGAGCAAAAGGTGCTTCCCCGCGAATGTCTGACCCCGCGATTTCGAATGACGCTCGAACACGCAAGTCGGGCCCTCGATTGTTAGCCGGATTGTTGAGGCGCGAGGCGAAGTGAAACAGGCCTGCACAGCCTTCGCCGTCACGCGTGTATACGCTCCTGCGGCGTGCAGGTCATTAATCTTGTGCGGATAATAGCTCTCGGTATCGGGAGAAAGAGAGCTCCCCGTCTGATCGGCCGATCGTCCGTTCCGCCGCATCGTTAACGTGAACGCCGAGAACGTGCGTTACTCGCGACGGCGAAGACCCGCACGCGACACAACGCCGACGATGTTGCGAGATATCCAAAGTACAGCCCGTAATGGCGGCTGATGAAAGAGTGTTTTTCCATCGCGCGCGCCACGTACATTCGCCCGGCCGGCGGGGAATCGAAGATAAGTCGCGTGTGTTCTCCGATCGCCGATAATCAGATCGGTGAGCCGTGATCAGTAATAATCCGTGGTTCCGTCTCGCTCACGCAGTTTCCCCACGATGTCGGAGAACAGCGAGCACTCGCCCGACGACACCGAGACGGAGACAAAGGCGATGGAGGAGCTGCCCAACAACTCGGGCAAGAGCGAAACAAAATTGATGATGCATCAGACGGATGCGAGTCTACTCGAGGACGAGGAAATGCCGACGTACATCAGTGTGTCCAGCACCACGAGGCCGGACGATTCGGACGTTGTTAACGCGAAACAGCTTGAGAATGAGTCGCGAGAGGTGGACAAGGATCGTAGCCCGAGCCCTTATCCCAGCGACGATCAAGCAGCGAGTAGCGTATACGTTTTGTCATCTGGGGAAGAAACCGATCAACATCCTTACAACGACGAGGATGATGAAGATGGGTTTGGAGATAGCGACGGTAAGTTGATGAAAAGAAGCGTACAGATAATGAAGAAATTAGGCACGTTCAGCAGACAAAGCTGCTCATTGAGCGCTTTGTGATTCCTTAATACAATTGGCTCTTACTTTTGGTTTTTCATTGGATCTAAATGTAGAAACAAATTGTATTAAAGAATTACAAAGCGCTCACTAAGCAGCTTTTTCTGCTGAATGTGTCTGTTGGATTGATTTGATTTATCCTGAGTAGACGGTGGATATCTGTATATTTATAGTATTGAGCATAATTGTATATCTTTGTGTATTTTTCGTATTTTTATAGAATTGTATTATGTTACAGAGATGGAAAATTTGGAACTTGACAATGAATATGATTCGGAACATCCAAGTAACATGAAGCATTTGATGGACGACGAGGATGATGACGACGAGGATGATGAAGATGAAGAAGATGACGAAGAAAGTCCTAGACTGATGAATAATGATGATGATGGTATTGATGATAATTTTGAGATGGATTGTTACGATGGAAGATCCGATGATTTTATCTTAAATAGAAGATTGAAAAATCGTGACAAGGAAAAGAGCCTCTCTCTTCAAGATTTGAATACGTACCAGATTAATATGAATGCTGAATATTTCAAGAGAAGACACTCGCAAGGTTTTAAACCAAATTATTTAAACATTCCAGAACATGCTGTTATGTATTCTATGATGCAAAAAAAACAACCAATGACAGGAAAATATCATTATGTACAAAGTAAAGTTAAACGCTATATCAAAGATATAAAGGAACAAAGTAGGCGTTCCATAGAAAATCATACAAAACAGCATCGGGAAGATACGGTCTACAGTGTAAGTAACACCGATCATAAAAACAGTGATATAGAAAAGACGAAGCCTACAATGACCAATAAGACAATAAAAGATTATGCCGAAAGAACGATCAAGGAGTTGGAACTTGCAGAAATATGTGATAATAACATGGATAAAGTGGCCTATAATGTTACTTCGCCACAAATAATATTAAATGGACAAAATAATAAAAATGGTTTGGAACCAGTACATGATGAATCTGTACGGAATGAAATCCAAATAAATATACCATTTGAGTTGACACCGAATGAAAGAGATCTTGCAAACACTGATAATAAGATACAAAAACAAAATGGAACAATTGAAGTTAAACAATTGAAATTCAATTACCCTGACAGGGAAATTTCACATTTCGGAGAGGCTGTGCAAGCATCTATCCAAAATGGTCATGAAGAAGTACCGGAACTCTATAATTTACGAACCTTAAGTTATGAGGAATATATGCATGGTACTTCTGACTCTAGTCAAAAAGCTGATCTGAATAGAAATGCACACGTTATTGAACAAGAACCTGTTCAACCTGAAACATATAATTCAGAATTAATGGATATATCTACAGATACTGAAGATCCTTGTCCTTTAAGGATTGAGAACATAAAAAGCATTAAGACAATGTCGGACGAAACGAAAAATAATAATGAGCAAATAACTTTTGAAAAAATAAATGAATTTAACGAGACAACTTTGGATACTTCAGAAGTTGCCGCATTGAAAAAGAAATTAACACAGAAGACCGTAAAATACAATAGTTTGCTTGATACATATCAAAAACAGCTTATGGAAAATTTAAAAATGAAACAGGAGTTGGATGAATTGAGAAAAACGTTAGTAAAATATGAGAAAGAAAACAAACCTCCAGAACAGAAAGTTGCGTCGATTCAGACAGACGATATTATCGATTCTGTACTTAATCAACATAAAAATCAAACAGAGTCTACATACGTCAAGCAATCTAACAATAAAGCAGAGAATAGTGTTGCTTCGACGCTAAGTTCTATAGATCAATGGAGTTCCAGTGCTTGTAACTTGTCAATATCTATGAAACCACCAGAAGTACCAAAAATATTACATTCTGACGATAGTATGATACTGACTGACGATACACCAGGAAAAACACGTACACTATCACGCGCATTTATTACTTCATCCCGAATCTTGCAAACTCTCTCAAGTATTACACAGAGTAAAACCAAACCAGAAAGTCCATTGGCACAAAATTCGAAGAAAAGATTAAGTGAAAACGTAACAATGGATCTGCAAAGTGATGATAGTAGCTATCAGTGTCAACCTTCCAGCTCCAAGAAAAGAAAGATTACAGACATTTTTGGGTCACCTAATTTTCTACAATCCTTTAACACTTCCCAAACTGCTGCGGAATCACATTCAAAATTAAATGAGATGTCTAATGCAAAATCCCAATTTAAAAAGACATGTGATTCTATAAGTAAGAATATAGATTTGCAACCAAATTCATCCAATGCTAATATAAGTCAATTAGGAGCTACCACATCTATAATGGAAAGCAAAACAGACACTACTGATGATCCAGAGGATAATGTAAAATGCTTTGTATATCGCGAAGATGAAAACAGTAAAGATCGTAGTTTTCTAATTCTAGCAGAGGAACCCGAAAAGAATAAGGCTACTGAAAAAGGACGCATTCGAGAATGCGGTCCATATTTACTTGGTAATGTAGAAGTAAGAATGTCTGAAATAAACGGAACAATCAACATTTGGGGTAAAGAGGTAAGTGATTTTATAAGTTTCAGCTTAAAAAAATATATTTTGAGATTCTGTCATATTCAAACTAAAATGTATTTTTCAGCTCAGTCAAGAATCCACTAATGAGACTGAAAATGAGGTAGAAACGTCTGCCAAAGTGAAAGATAAAAATGATCATTGCTGGCAAAAAACACCGCATACCAGATTCAATGGCAGTAATTTAGTATGTTCAACAAGCAAAAAATCAAAAATTCATCCTAAATTGGATTTATCGGCTGCACCCCAATTCTCATGTCTGCATTCACCTTCGTTTAACGCAGCAAAAGCATCTTGTTCTACAGATAATACGGATAAACTATATAGTTCAAGTGCATGTGGTTCCTCTTGCGAAGACTGTGATTTCTCAAAACATCGTAAAGAATGGTTAAGATACAAACGAATACATCCTCAAGAAAAATCACATTCCTGCTGCATTCATAATACAGACGTGACAGAGCAGAAGTGCAATTGTTCCTTACGCAAAGAAAAGCAAAAGTTCGAAGATAGTTTTAATTGTAGCAAAGAAAAATTAAGCACCCAAGAACATCGACGAAGTTTCTCAAAAAACCTAGAGCCTAACAAGCATTTGTATGAAAATATTGCCTCAGAAGACAGTGAGCACATTTGTAAAAATTGCACGGCATGTCCTCATTCACTGCACAATCCAGAAAATTATCATGAAAATCATAAATGTAACCTGTTGAAAGAAACTTGTGAGCCCTTAACAATGAATACAGATCGAGAGTATAATGAATCATGTAATCACTCGTCTTCTAATATTTTACAAGAAGAAGAACCATTAATAACGTCAAAACAATATAGAGAAACGTCAGAGGTGAGTTTATAAATAATTTTAAAAATTATTCTACAAAATTTGTGATCATAATTGTGATTATGATTATATATCTTATATATATATATATTTTTTTTTCAGACGAGACGACGAAGATTAAATGGAAAAAGGGTACGTGGAATTTTAATGGATCTTATACGAGGATGTGGTGATTGCTGTAATCCTAATGTATCTACTAGTAGCAAAAGCTGTATGCATAAGAAAGAGTCTTGTCTAAGGAGTTCTTCTCCACAAATCAAAATTTCGCCATGTGCATCTCCAGAACCATCATGTTCTAATTCGGGACAACCTGGAAGGTGTGCTTTCAAACATTTCTTGAAAATTTTTCATTGTTTATTCCAGTATTCCAAAATTATGGAAATTATGATGACGTATGAATGTAATGTTATCGTTTATGAAATTTATATATTTTTGTTAGCAGAAGTGAAACTCTCAGATATTAATAAGAATAATTTACTTTTTTAATATTTGTTTTGATATCAAGATTATTTTATTTCTTCACAGATGCTGTCTTGCTTACGCGCAGCGAATTGAATCTCAATTGGAAGAATTTCGAATGGAGATGGAAAGGATGCGCTCGCGTTCGGATGCTATTCTTAATATGCTCAATATGCTTCATTCAGTGGATACAAACTAAAGGAATCCATCTTAATTATTTCTTTTTCATATGTACATATATCATTTATCTTTATTATTTTAGTATCTTCCTAATCATGGAACCACATGCCTCGTTCATACTTCATTGCTTATAAAAGAAGTATAGTCGATTTGTTAAATAAAAAAAAAAATATATATATATATACCGAAAAAGATATGTATACATCTAATATATGCATATCTAACAGTGATACATGCCACTTTTTTTTGTTAAAGTTTCTAATAAGATTAAAATTTCTAATCTAAGCGCTATGTATCTATACATTTATAATATATTTTCCATGTGAAGAAATTAGTCTGTGTGAAATAAGTATACGGTAAGAGTTACAATTAAGCCATCTGTCAAGAATAATGAAATAAGTATACTCGTCATACAGTAAATGTACATGACTCTTCATTTTATTTTTTTATATTTCAGATGTGTTGTTCATAGTTTACATACTTATAAAAAGGATAATAGTTATTTATCAGTCAATTTTGTCAATTGTATCAAAATGTTATATTTAAAATATAAATCCATAACAAAGCTTGTATGCGACATCGAGTAGCATGTTTTAATTTCGCTTTGTTGAACAAAAGTATATAGCATTATGGAAAATTATGTGCACACATTTAATAGTTGCAATCGCAAGAATCTTCTATCGGCAAGGCACTTGTCGGTGTTTCTCCTTGGCCGAGAAAGATATTACTGTAAGAAGTCTTGAGATAGTTTACGTGACCTTGTAACGATTTTATACGGCCTTGGGCGTGTTTAAATGCCTCGTTCAAGTTAGTTATTTGACTCTGCATCTTTTGCCTGATCTGCATACGTTAACGAGAAATGTGTCGTAAATATACTCTTGTATCCTGTATTGACATTTCCACATCGTATCTATAATTACCTCGTCTCTATCCCGTTGAGCAGCACGCGCTGTTGCTCTACACTGTGCCAGTTGCCTTTCCATTTCGGCGATCTGACCTTGCATCGATCTCCGCATGGTTTCGCATCGCTCCTTCGTTCTCGCCACTTGTCGAGCAGAATCCTCCCTTATCTTAAACAAAAGGAGACTTTAAGTCGCGAATAGTCTTTTTTGCCGCCAAGTCGACACATACCTGTTCCAACATCGATGACAATTGCGTGTTTTCGTGCATTTTTTCGTCAATGCGCTTTTGCAACTGCGCCTCGTGTTCCTCAAATCGTGCCAATGTGTTTTTCATTCTTTCGTTTTCGTGTCGCAACACGCTGCATTTTTTTTCTATCTCTTCGGATTTGTCGGATCCCAATTCCCTTTCATCCTACACAAGCGATTGATTGTTTTTAATTAAAACAACGAAGTTTCTGTGAAGTTGTAAATTGCCGCAAATTACGAGTTGTATAGCAAATTGTAACCTGAAGTGACTGATGCTCGGTGCGCAATACGTCCAATTGATTTTGCAAGGTTTGGATTTTATCCTTGTACCCCAGTAATTCTCGCGAGAGATCCTCGCAGCTACGTTCGGCGACTAGACGCATCTGCTGCGCTTCCTGCATCTTTATTTGCATCTGTTTCAAGATATCGGGCAGCGGTGCAAGCTCGGCTAATTTCTCTTGAAATTGATTCTGATCGAATTGCAATTAACATACGTAAATAGAGAATATAGCTTCATATAATCCGAATAACAAATCACAATTAAACTAGTATCTGATATACTTTAACACGTCCGATTTCCAAAGTAACATTCTCATTCATTCGCGCATTGTCCATTTCCATAAGATCCAGTTGCCTGCGCTGTTCTTCAACTTGTTGCTGAGCCTAAAATCACATTGTCTTTATGGTCGTTTATGCTTGAAGATAAATTTATTTGAATAGATTTTTATTCAAAAAATCGCAACGATGACACCAACTTGCAAATATTTATTACGATAATCCTCCAATTGAGCAGCTTGATCTTGGATCAAGGAACGAAGCTCCTCTAATTCATCTTGCGCGTCTCGAAAGCGTTGCTTTGCCACCATCAGAGCCTGCTCTTGCTCGATGAGATTTTCCTTAAAACCTGTCTCGAAATTAATACGAAGTTAACGTACAATAAATTGAAGCTATATATATCATTTTCTATCATTTTCTAACGAAAAAAATTACCTTCGAATTTTCCTTTTTCCGCTTCTAGAAACTTGAGTCGTTCTTGAACATCTATCAGTTTTATCTCCATTCGTTCCTTCTCTTCCTTTGCATCGCGCGTATCCTGTTTGAGCTTCTCCGCTTCTGTTCTCATACACGATACTTCGCACAACTTGCTTTTATAATCATCCTGAAGCCGGGCATATTGTTCGCGAAGATCGCGTAATTGCTGCTGAGCACTGGTACCCTTCAGACATGAATTATATTATTGCGATTATCCTAAGCGTTTAAGCATTTAACCTCGTAGTCTTACCATGGCTGCGTTTGTGCACATTGGAGGCACTGTCTACATAGTGCATTCAACAAAAAATATGTTATTCTTTGCTTACTGTCTATTAATTTTATAACAAAGAAAACGGACGACAAAAAACAAACTTAATTATGAAAAGCATATCAATTGTAAAGATATATTAAATATTAAAAAGTATGTAGAAGCTCATACTATTTGAAAAATGAATATTGCTTAAAAAATGTAGTGTACTATATAAAATACAAGCCATGTAAGTACTTGGACAAGAGGCATCGCGGATACAGCAGGGATAGATGTTATCGGAAGTCCCGGCGTGGATGTCACGCATGTCGAAGTTGGGGGGGGTTGGTAACAAGCGCACGGTGCGCAAGGTCCTGTGCATTTGAGCAATTTATGTTGTTGTTCCAGTTGTTGGCGCTCCCGTTGTACATTTGCCAATTCCATCTGCATATTACGTACATCAATCTCCATACTGCCTAATTGTTGTTCCTGAAAAAGTCATAAGATGAATCAATTGCATTTTATAAATTTAATCAATTGATTTTTAATTAATTTTTTAAATAAAATATGGAATTTATTATTTTGCCACCTTATATAACTGATATATATGACGAACAATATTAGATAAAGGAATGATTAGTTTCGAAATAGAAAGTATGTATAAAAATGTAAGAATTATTATTATCTCTTTTCGCGTGTCGCAATTTATCAGATCACTACATGTATGTATAAATCCACTTTTCTTATAAACAGAATTTATGGCACAGCGCTATATATGTATATTTAAGAAAATATAAAAATTGCTTCTTCGAAAAATATTTTTCAATTATTTCTTACAACATTGCCAATTTTTATACATGGAAAGAATCACACACTGTCCCAATAAAACAGTACGTGAAATCCACGTTATTGCCAGATGGAATCCACGTTTGCATATGGATCTCACGTGACAATAACGTGGATTTCACGTACGTATTTGATTGGGTTGTTTTCCTGCAATTCTTAAAACTTACTAATTGTCTAGTGCTAGTGCCATAAGTCGCGAGTTTATCTTGCAATTCTGCGGGACATGTTCCCCGAGGAAGCAATGGCTTGATAGTGGCTGGACCTCGGGAACACATTTCCACGTTTTGCAAATCGTTGCTATCTGCGGGATAACGATCCTCTGTTGACGATCCACCTCCTGTAAGTCTCGGTGAATCTGCGAGATTATATAAATGTTCTTTACTAGGAAAATTCATAGCATCCGCAAAATTTTATTGTTAGCTTTTAGCAAATAATATGCAGAGTATCACGCTTCTGTCATATTATTTCTTAACGGCCAAATTAGAATGTTATGACAATTATTTTTACTGCATGCGGTTTCTGTCGTTGGCGATACGGTATCAGTGTACAGTGATCGAAAACAGCATTTGCAACGGCAGTAAACGTCGTCCCGGAGTTGCACGGTGGCATGCGGACGCGAGGATAACGCCGGTGACGTCGACGGAGGAGACGGAGTAACACCTGGACAGGTGTAACAGCAAGTAGGTCTAACTAGCTGATTCAAAGTGGTCAACTGACGACTCAACTCCATATTCTCTTTGACAATTATACGCATTTCTGCCTGCAAGCCGCATACCTTCTTCTGTAAACTCTCGAGAGCTGTATCCTTTTCTAGCAAGGCTTCCTCTAACTTGTATCTGTTTGCAGGACAACACAGCTTTCCATACAATCTTGATCTTTCCCTCTATTTTATTATTTTTAAATATACTAGAAATACTGTAATAATTCGATCTTTCGCTACATTTAAAATCAGAATGTTACTTTTATAATCAAAACGAGATTAAAACGAGATAAAAAATTCAACATGCACATTTAATTTATTGCTATGAGATCGGTATATGTCATTGTAAAACCTGGTTATATATAAGTGACGTATAATTGCCATGCTTCACTGCTAAAAACATCGTGAAATCGTCACCGAGGGAACCGTACAATTTTCAAACATTTTATTCGACCTTCTATTATTCGTTATACAAATAAAATAATTATCACGTATTAAATTTTTTTTTATATTGAGCGTCCTGAAAAAATCGACCGACACAGTTTTTGTAGTAATAATTATAGTTTTGTTTATTATTCTCAAAACTATAACTATTTTAATTTCAGTTAAATAAAATTAAATTTGTTTCTGAAAATATACAGATATTTGGTACAAATTTAAATTTAAATCTTGATATTTTCGTGTTATTTTCACATACTATATATATTTCAAAATATAAGCAGATATATTCTTTATAAATTTTTATATGTAAATATAATCATTATATGTATAAAATATATATATAATCTGTTTGCTTTATATATATATATATATATATATATATATATATATATATATAATATATATATATGTTTAAAATATATATTATACGAAAGACAAACATACTTTCCACCTTCCAATTGCGCATTTTCTTTAACCAATTTTTCCTGCATCGTTAAAGACTCTGTTAGTTTGCCAGTTAACTTTTCAAAACATTTTTCTCTCCCCTTCTGTTCGGTGTCTGCTATTACAAGTTTTGGAAGTACGTCCGTATAACCGCAAACAATTACTCTCGGAAGTCTGATAAGAATACACGATCGAGAATATCTTGATTGATTAGCCACATTTTGTACGAATGAAATATAACTTACTTATCTTCGGGATATTGTATTTGCGGTATCTCGAAGTAATCTTCTTTCAGAATTTTTTTTAATGGTTCTGTGCTTTTCTTTTTCATTTCAATTTCATCCATTTCATCAAGCCGTTCTACCTCTTCTCGCGCCTACAATATATTTATCATATTATATTTTAACAACAACTACTACTACTACTACTACATTATTTCATTGGCACACATTATTATAGAATTCCATATCAAACTTATCGTAGAGATATGATCACATGTAAAATGATTTAGGTAGAATTAATTATACTAAAGACATTTTTTAATACTTTTTGAAATTTTTTTGTCAATTGTTCCAATTCAGCTACTTTTGATGTAAGAATGTCTTGTTTTTTTTTAATCATTAGTGTATCTTCTTCTGTCAACTCGGGTTTCTGCAAATTAAAGAAAATTATTATAAATTATTATAATTATTATTTTAACAAAGTTGTACAAAGTAATAATGACATGTTACCTTTGATAATTCGGAAACTTCACGCTTTAATTGTTGGATTTCATCTGTTAGCAGAATGCATCTCTCATTCATTACTTTTAATTCTATAAATATGTCACTGGTTTCTTCTTTAGATTTTGTCATTGTATCTGCAATTTTAAAATATTTATAATAGAGTGAATGTGAGAGAGAGAGAGAGAGAGAGAAAGAAAGAAAATAATCACGATTAGACGCTGTTAATTTATATTTCGGATAATTGAAACATACCTTTCACAATATTAAGTGAGGAATTGGATGGACTTTCGGGGGATTGGATGGGTTCTTCTGATAAATCACTTTCATCTTTAGCATTTTCTTTAGTATTTTCTTTTATTTTCTCTTCATTTTTAGCATTGTCTTCATTTTTATTGTCAATATCTCCTTCATCTTTGTTTTTAGAATTATTTTGTTTAACATCGTTAGGATTATTTTCTTTAAGATTATTTTCTTTAGGATTATTACCTTTATCCTTAATTTTATCTTCTACATTTTCATTTTTATCTTTCTCATTTTCACGCTTGTCTTCTTTTTTTTCTTCGGTTTTCATTTGATCTTTCGTAAGATCTTCTACCGTTGCAGCAGATTCCTCGACTATGATAGTATCTTCAACTACTAATTCCTTTTCTACTTCTTCACGTATTTTGCTATCCGGTACTTCGTCTTCGGCCATATTTCTACATATATGTATATATTATTATTTCGCATTGTGTTAATAGACATAAATATACTATAAAAGTAAAAGAATTATTACATTGGATGATTTTGTTGATTGTGAACCAAATTGTTTAATCGCAATTTCACCGATTTCAAAACTTCCAATGGAAATTTTTTTTCTTTGTTTGCTTTCATCTCATATTTTGTATCTTGTTCTATTTTGACTTTATGTTTTTCGTACTGAAAAAATTATTAATTTGATCATACTATAAAGTATAAATTATCTCAGTCTTATCATTTTTATTTTTTAACAATAGATACTTTGAATTGAATACTTTGAATACAAAATTAATTTTTACTACAAAAGAACGATTAATTAATATGAATTGAAGAATGAAAAAAAAATAAACTTCTATGACACAATAGCATAATTACCGCCTTGAAAACAAGCGGCTCAAGATTTGTTTGTGACGAAAAGGATTGCAGGAATAATGTTTCTACGTGGGGTTCTGATTTCGTGGCATTAGACGTTTTTATTGATTCTTGTTTATAGTAATGAAATGCTAAAGGAAACACATCGCGCAAATTCAATGATTTTTTTAAATCAAAGAGAGATTCCAACGAAGCAAACGCGTCTTTCTTTAAACACGATCCATCATTTTGTTGAAGCTTAGAATAGCTTTGCTTGAAGTTTCGTCCCTTCGAATCGTGAGAACTCTTCGCTTTAATCGGTGAACGTTCGTGCGTATAGTGTTTTTGTGGGGAACAATAACTTTTTGCGTGCGGTCGTCGTTTCTGCATGACAAAAACAATTTTGTACATAAACGTTTTTCTAATCTTTAATTTTATAATATTTACACAATCTTTTGTATAAATATAATTTTTTATTAGGATTATGTGCATAAAATAACATATCTTAATTAAAGCAATATTAAGCATATTAGTAAAGCATATTAGTAGTGTAAAATGGGTGAGTAGGGCTATTTCAGTCCCTGATATCGCGTAGATCTATAGAGATCCTCTGTGATTTCCCACTAAAAATTGTATGTGGGATGAGGGCCGGGATTTGAATTCGGGACCCTCCTGTTACTAATCACTAGCGTTAATACGAAAGCACGGTTTATTCCAAAGCAATATTAAATATAACCATACATATATGTATTACACATATTTATGATATATATTATAACGTTATAATAAAATATTGATTTTAATATTATTATTTAATAGGTTTTCATCTTTAAATATGGTAGTTAATTTTTTAAGCATATTCAAAAACATATCAAAAAAGGATCGATGCAATAATGATAAAATGTCACACATATGGTTTCCTAAGATTAATTATGAAACATATACGCGTACGTATAAAAAAAATTACAATATAAAAAAAAGAACCTTTTTTTAGAAATATTAATTTTACCTTCATATTTTTACCTTCGAATTACGGCACTTTTCTTTACTCAATCTAATAAAATATAATGTATGTGCAGTACGATTGTAACCTGCAATTTCTTCGATTTTTCCTGTGATAAAGCTGCGTTGTTATCAAATTGCAAATGGAAATTTAAATGTGATAAAAAAATATTTTTCTGCGACTGATCAGAAAAGTTGTATATATAAAATATGAGACATTACATAATGTTCACATGAAAACAAATTAAATATTTCATGTAATGTCACTATCGAATATTTTGCTCACTTCAAAATATTTCGCAGTTTTTTTCGTAATAACATAATACGTTGTATGTCAATTATTTTTATTTTATTCTATCACCCTTTTCCCTCTGTTTGTTTATCATAACAAACTTTTCTTTCTTTATAATCCTTTGTCTAACTTAAGGATACCAGGGTAAGTATAGATAGAATTTTGTTAAGCATTTGTGGCAAATTAATTGAGCCTATGTATCGAATTTTACAGTCATGCCCATATTATCACTTTTTAGTCTATAAGAATATATTTTATATAATATATATTTATATAATATATGTATAATTATATATGTTTATGTATATGACTTTCTTGCGTTTTTTCTTTACAAACAAATTTAATTTAGGGTTCTTGAAGCACAATTAAAATCTACATTATCACTTAAAAGAATGATTGTAACATATATATTTATTAACATATTTAATATTTTATAATATATAAATTTTTNAAATATAAACAAATTTTTTGATATTTTATTTACTTTAAACATTAAACAAAGATATAGATCTGTAAATATTTCTTATTACATTGTCTAATTACATTGTGTCATATGTAATTAAAAATCATAATTTATTTAATATGACTTTGATGAAAAATGACTTTTCATACATTACAATCTTTTGAAGAACTATTTTTTTTAATTATATACATTTTTTATAAACTATATAAGTTATATAAAATTATAATTTTATAAAAATTATTGAAAATCAATGACGTCACACTTGACTGTTCTTTTTCGAAGTATAACAGTCCTCAGTGCAGCATTTCTCTACATGTACATACATACACGTAGAGAAATGCTGCACTGAGGACTGCTACACTTCGAAAAAGAACAGTCAAGTATGACGTCAGTTCCGCTGAAAGGAACGTTTCGGTGTACACTATTAGCACTAGTAGCACTACTCCACCAGTGCAGCGAAAAAAAACATACCTCTAATCTCAATGATCATATATAACAGTTAAAGGTTATGGAAGGCAGTAAGTATAATAAAGATTATATTAATGTAGAACTCTAAAAAATGCAAAAAGGATACGTATATTTATCTTTTCATGGATATAATAAATTTTACAATTTACGGAACGTAATGTAATTAACATTAAGTTATGTAATTTTTGTAATAAATGTTTAATATCTAATATTTGTTTACAATTAGACGTCAATCAAATTTAACAACATTATTTTATAGACGTTTTAGTCGAAAATGTAAATGTAAATGAGCAAATGCAACTAGACGAGCAAGATACGGAAGATCAGCATGAAGATGAAAACATTTTTCTCAATGATGGGCAAAATAATAAAGAGAGCGATATTCGAACTGAAAGTTTACGACAAAGTATATATTACATCATAACAGAATAGTCGTAATGCAAATATATATATATATATATATATGTCTGATAAAAATTAAATCTCTTGCAGCGAGCATAAGCTTGGATGTCTCGGATGTAGATTGTGATCAAGCGTGTCCGATCTGCATGGAGCAATGGACTAGCTCGGGAGAACACCGCTTGTGTTGTTTACGCTGTGGCCATTTGTTCGGGCATAGTTGCATTTTGAGATGGTTACAGCATTCTTGCAACAGTACAAATCGCCGTTGTCCACAATGCAACAAGAAAGCTGCCGTGAAACATATTAGAATGCTATATGCGAAAAAGTTGACAGCAATTGATTCTACTGAGTATGACAATCTGAAGAAGGATTTGATTAATGTGTCTGCTAAAAAGGACCATTTACGTATGGAATTAAAACAGGCCAATACTCGTCTAAAAGTATATGAGGAGCAAATGACTTGCATGAAGAATCGTATTACTAATTTGGAAAGTCAAATATCAAGAATCAACATTAATGTTGGCCAGAGTGCATCAAGTCTCCCTGCTTCAAGAAAGTTTTATTTAGAACAATCTGTAGAAATCTGCAAAGAGGGTGGCTGTCGCGTCTTAGATTATAATCCATGGTACAAATTCCTGGCTGTTTCCCAGAAGTCAACAAACACGCTATTCAATGGATATGGCATAAGGAAGATGGATTGTGAATGTTTCAATTTACGGCAATTTATTTTCTTACACACTCAGGCCATACGAGATGTAACTTTTCATTCCACACAACAAACAATTCTTCTTAGTGTTGGCTTTGATAAATGTGCAAAGCTAATGGATATCCAAAATAATATGATACTACACACATATCCAACGGAATATCAACTTTGGAGTTGTTGTTGGTCAGGTGTTAATCCAAATATTTTTCTAACTGGCGCACAAAATGGAACTATCACTGAGTTTGATATTAGACGAACTTCCTGCGCTGTTAGCACCTTGGAGGATAATACTGATAAGTCACCAGTGGTATCAATGGCAACAGTGCCACCTAATCCTGGCAGTGGTATTAGTAGAGGTGGATTTATAGCATGTCGCTTAAATACATGTTTTACATACGAAATTAAAGACGCCTTCTATCTATCTAAACAGATGTTTTTGGAAGGTCCTTTTGTCTCGGTACGCTATGATGAAAAAAATCATCATTGTCTTATATCATCTCGTCCTAATTCTAGGCAACCACATGCGAGACACATAATATGTACTATTGAAAAGAATATGTCTGACGAAGAAACAGTTACATATAATACTGTGCATACATTCCAGGCTGGTAATTCTCAACAACTTTTATCCCGACCATGTTATTTATCTATGGAAAATGATACGTTAGTTGCAGCATTCATAGAATCAGGTAGCAGTTTATCATTATGGAGTGTAGCAAATGGCCAAAAGTTGCATAATCTTCCAGTATCAGATCCTGTAATGGATCTATGTTCATTTAATGTTAACAATAAATTATTCTTAACAAGTCTTTCAGCAAAGAAACTTAGACTATACAATTATGAACAATTAACATAAACGTAAAGTACAAATGTACAAAATGATGCACAATCTGCCTCGCCATATTTGCTGTACTTGATATTTGGTTCATAATGGTATCTTTTGATACAGTATTTTTGTATGTGACAAACTGATTTGAAATTTCTTTGTAATGTTATCATACATACCTATATATTAATTTTGGTTAATGTAAAGAGAAATATATATTTGGAATTCATTTATAATTTATTTTATCTATTTTCATTTTTGTATTTAGAATTCTATACATATAGTCATAAATTGGATATAGTTTTACGAAATTACGTTCAGAAAAACAGCTAATTCAGATACAACAATTAATTAGCAAAATGATCTAAAAATTAATAAACTTAAGTTTATCATTTTATTATTAAAATTATTAAAATTTATTATTACAAATAAATATAAATTTGTCATAACTTTATCATATACTATGACCATGCTTATGATTTTTTAAAATTTTTATAAAATACGGGTGATTTTTATACTAAAATATTTCTATTACAATATTGTAAGTATATGTATATATTACAGTTATTTGTATATAAAGATTAAAATTAAATATATTGCGAAAATTGTGATATAATTGAAAAATTTTCTCAAAACACGTATCTGAATTATTTATAAAATAACTTTTTCACAATTTTATTGAAATTCAAGCAAAAACAAATGTAGATATAGCAAATGAGTCATCAAATCTTTTTTTCATGAAAATATCATGTGAGTATGAGCCTAAAAAGTATAACTTTAGTAGTATTTCTTATGTTATTACTTGGGTCTTATTTTTATTATCCATTGTATACATGTTCTAACTTTAATTATTAAATTCAGTAATTATTGCTACATATTACTAATTTATTTCATGTTTGTATACAATATGAAGTCATATTTGTACATTGTATGTTTGAGTGGTGTTTTCAGGAGGAAAGACATTTTCAATAATATATCGCAGTGCATAGTCAATTTTATATAGAAATATTTTTATATACTACTTTTGTATGTATAGGCTATATACAAATTTAACTAGAGATTATATGTTATGGTCTGAAATATTTATATAATTCAATATTAATAAGAATAAAATAAAAATTCCGTATTGAACATTTATATATAGAATAGCACATATAAAACCATCTCCAAACATAAAATACGATTTTAAAGTTATATTTTGCATCTGTGTGTGAGTTATATTCAATTGAATTTTTTATGGAAATTATGGAAGAGTATGTTCGCATATGTTCTTTTGTATTGTACATACGTAAATGAATTAAAGCAAATTATAAAATTATATTTTGTATTTGAGATCGGTTTTATGTCACTCAGTATATTAAAAAAATAAAATAATATAAATTTATTATAATCAAGGGATGATGTGTCTCCGTGCTAGCGCGAGTGATTGGTAACGGAAAGGTTCCAAGTTCAAATCCTCAGCGCCTCATCCCATATACATTTTCAGCGGGAAGTCATCTTTTTGTCTAGATGACATTAGGAACTGAAAAAATAGCTCTACTCGTTCATCTTATACTCGATTGAATCTATATATTCAGAACTAAGAGAATATTTTCTATATCCATTCTTAAAAAAGGCATGTTATCTAGTAGAAAATAAACTAGAGACCAATTTACTCGATTCTTTTTGGCTTTATATGCAACTTTTTTCATACACGTGAAAGGACTGTCGATACAATCTTTCTTTTGTCATTATTGTATGTATGTATGTACATACGTATACGATTTCTCATCAAGATAATGTAATCGTCCGCTCGCAATTTTTCGAATATCCTTAAAGTTCGCGCTATACTCGATCGACAATGTAAAGATATTGCTAGTTTCGGGATATGGATTTTATCAGTTTCGAAACTGAGAGGAAAGTGTCTCCATCAATTGCAATTACTAAGTCGGCCCAATCTACGAAGTTACTTGGATTGCCTATTCTTCGATTTCCTATCATTCGATCAAAAACAAATTATTCCTTGAATTTAGTTAATTAACAATGTTTGTAATTTCCGTTATAAATTGGAGCATAAACCTCGAGAAATTACGTTGTGGATCTTCTACTTTTAATTCTTGAAAAAACGAGTTATATAAAAAGGAATAAATCTATAAATATCAGAATCCAATCAGAACAATGAAAAAAAAGAACTATTTATTTTTTCATGATATGAAACATTACAGCAATTAAAACATCAAAGAGGATGTTGGGACCACAGCCACATCCGTAAACAAACCCATGTAGGATATTATATCATGAGCTGGGTATTTAAAAGAAAGAAATAAAGCAAACTGTTTTTACAATCAACCAATAGCTATTATTTTTTTTTTTTTAAATATGATCTATGTAAAAATTGGTAAAACCATTATTAAATTTTCCATCTGGTCACCGTATAATGCACGCATGATTTAACATTCAATTGTACAAAAAGCTATGTGCATTTCTGCATCATATACATTATTATACAAATAATGACCTGATTCAATTTCTCCATTCTAGCTGTGCCATTTCATGATTTTACAATTTACAATTAATTGTTACCAAACTAAAGTTAAATTTAATTCAATCTTTTTTTTTCTCTAATTACATTTTTTGTGATGTAGAATTTAATCGAGGCTGCTAAATAAATGCCATTTACACCTGAGTCTGGAATGTACACGCATGATACAGATACGAAAACAAAGATAAAATGTATACTGCTAGATATACATATCTGTGATGTGATATATAGTTTTACCATTTTATGTAAGCCAACACTAAAAATGTACAAGTGTAAAATATTAACATCGAAGCGAACAAGTTTATGAATCTTTTTACAGGTCATATCTTATTTCAATAATATACAAGCGAATTTGCTGAAAATATATTTTTTCTACCTCAAATGAAAGATCAATTTTTTTGCATGCATACATATATTGTTTCAATTCCTTTATTCATGGTAGATCAGTGATGACCAAATTACACTTAGTGATTCTGAGACTTCAAAATTGATCTGAAAAAATTAAATTTTTTAAATAAAAAAACAGCAGATTTAAACATAAAAAGATAAAATGAAACATTCCAAATTTTAATATCATTTTCTCTTTTTTATTAAAGACAAATTCAATTATGCAAAAATAACATGATAATAAATTTAATAATGAAAAATGAACTGTAATAACAAGATGTGTTAAAGAACAAAGAAAACTCGTTGTTGTTGTTGTTGTAACATGTACCTTTCATTAAAAATATAAGTATGGCATATAGATTATGTATTCATCAAGAAAATTTGTGCATCACTGATATAAAGGATAGATCATAAATTATAGAAATTGCAAACACAATCTAATTAGATAATACTTGAAAGATAGTAGCATCAATTACATATATTAACTTCATTAAAAATTCAATATTCCTAATACAAATTTAAAATCTATAATGCAATGGATAACATCAAAGACTGATAAAATAATAAAAAAATGATATATAGAGCTAATAAGGATTCGCATTTATATCAGATTTATAATGTTCTGAATTATTACGTACAAAGGAATCAAGAACGTATTAAATTTTGTTGTGAGTTTACGTTATTTCTCAAGCACCAATGGAATTTGAATAAAATGTAATGCAGTATATTTTTCATAAAATGCTTTAAATTTAGCTAATTGATTCATGCTAGCCATTTCTCCCTCGCGCTTATGTTACAAATTAAATAAATGTCTATTGATAGATATTGAATATAGCTTTTCTGGTAATATCTTTTTATCATCCAGATATTGTCATTATAGGTGCGGAATTTCAATTGTAAAACTATTAATGATATCAATATCCGAATATAGTATTACAAGAAAATTTTTAGCACAAAATGAATGGATGTGACAAATGCTTGAATGTGACAAATTAACTATGTAGTTATCACTAACTGAAGAGGCAGTGCTCAGTGGCGCGTTCCAAGTCCCAATTATATGAAGATAAAGCAACTCTTGCATTATGTTCCTCAATCCCCATATCTGTTAATCTTCTTATCTTGTCATCTAAATCAGGCATTTTTGCTGGCCCTGGAGAATCGATATATAAATCTATATATTTCAACACGAAAAAAATATATATACACATAAACATGACAAAATGCATAAACACATCACGTACCACCTGCATATACAAATGTCCAATGTGTGGCAGTTTGACGAAACAATTCAGGATGTTCTTTATATTGTTTAGCGACTACTGCATCCTGAGGATCATCAGGCTCTGCTGCAGATAATAACGCTTGCAGCGACAGTAATACTGTACGCAGAGTCATTGCGGCAGCCCTTAAATGTGAAAATAAAGATAAACTTATTTTGCAGATTACATTACTAAAACAACATTAAATTAAAAATATGTAGAAAATATATGAATATGATAATATTGAAATATAAAAATATATTTTTATATCAATACAAAACATTATAAATAAAAATTTTTGATAATTATTAATAATTTACTTAATAAATTTACAATAAAAATACCATTGGTCTTTCAAGATATCCAAACATATGGCACCAGTGACGGAAGATATATTGGGATGCCATATTTTTGTTATAAAACGTACCTGCAAAATATAAATTTTACAATAAAAAAACTTTTGGTAGTTTATTTATGAAAAAATATAAATATATTTTATCTATTATGAGACAGAATAAAAATTCAATAATGACAATATATTGATAATATATTTGTGTTATTATTTTATTAGATGCAAAGTGATAGATTTATAATATTTGTTATAATTGGCCATATTCTATATTGCATTAAAAAAGTGATAAATGTTGGAAATTAAAAGGCTTGCCATACAAGTATTATGTACACACTTTTTAAAAATTTCAACTTACTTTGGGAGGATTGAATGGATATGTCTCGGGAACTTTGATCTCGAGTACAAAATTGCCACCTTCGTATGGCGTGTCTGGTGGACCAGCAATCTCTCCCTTTAATTCAGTAAGACTATCGTTGACCAACTCAACTTTAATCGCACATTTTGCTATCTGTTACAAACATCAAATAAATAATGTTAGATAGTTACATGTTAATATGTTAGAGCAAATAATACGATAAAGCCACTATCTAACATAATACAGTTTAAGTAGTTGCTATAAATATTCATTGCAACTTTGCCACGTAACAATTTAGATAGAATATCGAAAACAACTATACTTACGTGAATAAGCATAAATGAAATGACTTTTAAAGTATCTTACATCAAAAGAGCAATAAATTTACAATTTACATATAAGGATTTCTTAAATTCGAGTTAATGGATAAATATGTTTTGTGACAAAGCTAATAAATAATTCATTATAAATCAAGAATCTATTTAAAAATTTAGTAAGAAAAGTTTAGTAAAAAAAGTTTAAAAGTTTAGTAAGAAAAAGAGATACTCTATAAAATTTAATTTATACATATTTGAAAGGCACAAAAATAGGTTATACGATAATTGTATAATCTACTTTTGTGTCTTTCAAAATTTTGTACGAAAATTGTAACTATTCAGGCAGCAGATAACGCATCGACACGAAAGATTTAGGGGCGCTTTCGGAGAGCGCGCTATTAGCGCTTCCATCTTTTTCACTCATTAGATATAGAACAAGGATAGAATAATGTTATCACTGACAGCGCGCTTTCCGAACGCACCCTAGAAAAGCAAAAACAAAACGTTTCGAGACATTTGAAAACAATTGAACATTAACAGGACTTAAAATCGTGGCGGCGCAGCTAAAATATTTCGGACAGTCTTTATACAGGCGATACGTGTTTTTCAACAGCATTCTCGTCTCCCAGTAAAAAAGAAAAAAAAAAAAACATTTCAGTTACGAGATAGATAAGAGGATATAGAGCCGATGAAAACACATTGCTAAATTATGGCTCCCTCGTAAAATTCGTGTGTGGTACTACGTCAGTCTCGCGATACAAATGATGAAAATAAACATGTAATCATAACCTATGACATCCGTGGCATGATAAGAGAGATCCCCGAGACCGTTCCGCGGCGGCGAATAATTTACGAAACTGTCATGGTACGGCCTTAGTCGCGTCGCCACGGCGCAAGTTCGGCCGCCCCGTAAGCACGTGGAACACGTTATCGGGGGAGACAGACAGACGGACGGACGCGCTTCGGCAGAGATGAGCAATCTGAAAAAGTGCAAAGCCACCCAGGGATCCCAGTGCGGCCGTGAGCCTGGACCCGCACACGCGCATCGTGGTGAGTATCCACTAGTATCCACTTAGATTCACGCGAGTTTAATTAGACCGTCGACGTCGGTACCACGGAAGAGGGGTGGGAAGGAAGGGGGCAGGGAGACGTTAATTCGCGCGTTGGCACAATTCAGCGCGCGTCGTCGCACGTCGTCGTTCGCGCTACGCGAGACGCGACTTGGAGCGGAGGTCTCGCGCCCCTCTCTCTCTCTCTCTCTCTCTCGACAATCGGGAACGCTTTCTCACTCTTTCTCTCTCTCTCGTTGGAAGAGATGCAAAGTGACAGCCGCGCGGGCGACGCGCAACAGGCTCTCCCGCGTGCGGGATCCCGGGGGATTGCGTAATCGCGTATACGCGGGCCTTTGCCCGCTATCGTGTATCGCAGAGGATACACGCGGGAGGTTCCCCGCGGCCGCCGTCGGAGCGCCGCCAACTTCAGGCCGCTCGCTCGCTCACACTCACCTCCTCGCTCTTTATAACCTCTTTGAACTCCCGTTTAATTCGCTGCGCCGCGATGTTCGCCATGGCTCCTGAATCGCCTAGAACGGTTAGCACGTTGTCATTGTCGCACGACGGAACGGACGGGCTCGCTCGTGCTCTGCGACGCGCGTGCAGCAGCAGCGACGGCGGCGTCGCGTCGCGCTGCGTCGCGCCGCGCGTAATAGCGTCCTCCGCGCGAATTCCCCGTGCGTCTGCACCCGGAATCTCGGCCCTGTGTCGCTCTCTCGGCCCGTGTCGGGGACTCCGCCGCTCGCCCTAACCCGGGGTGGCCGTGTCCGCAGGACTCACGCCGCCGCGCCGCGCACGTATGTACACACGCGACTCGCCGTCTCGGACTCAGCGCCGCCGTCGGCCGGCGCCACATCGCCTGGTCGCCCAGAGAGTTGACTATCGCGCCCGCTCCTTTTGAATTTCGTCTACGTTCACGTCGCGCCACACGCCACCACGCCACTGGGCTAGTGGGCTATACTCCGCAGACTCCGCTATACCATGCGAGAGCTCGTGACTGCCGGATGTTAAAAAGGGCGACACGCGTCACCCGCGTGTATACGTGCTACGGTCGGGATCGCCGGATTTACGAATTACCTATGTGCGGAGAGTACGTTCTTTCTGTACGGGTAGTGCTTTCTTGAGGGGGGAGGGTGGACGCACGAGCACGCGACCCCTTTGTCGCGAAATCGGCGGGCGCTTTTTCGCGCCGCAGCCGCGAGTAGAAGCGAGTAGAAATCTGACGGGTAAAACTTGGTAAGAGAAAGAGAGAGAGAGCGAGACGTATCGATCATCGACGACGCGAGGAACAGCGAAGCCAAGCGGGCGATTTACGCAATCGGTATTAAGACCGTGCTTATCGGGGTCCGGGGATCGTTATTTTCCACGAGAGAGAGAGATAGAGTTAGAGAACGAGAGAGAGGCCGGGCGCCGTCGCGGCGCGATAACGCGGCCGCTGGCTCCGTCTTGCGTGACGCTAAAGATACCCCCGGCGCGCGTAGGCGGAGCGTTGAGTGCCGGGCCGACGTCACGTCCGGTAGAGCGCGCGCGATCACCGATTGGCCGGCCGCCCCCGGTGGTTTTCTGTTGTAGTGATGCCCGTGTCGCAGCCAGTGCGTGCCAAGAGTTTGTTACGCGCAAACTTGGAAAACTCACGCGTGCGAGTCTTGCAGAGCAGAATGCCCAACATCAAGGTCTTCAGCGGGACCTCGCATCCGGATCTCGCCCAGCGGATCGTCGACCGCCTCGGCATTGACATCGGCAAGGTTGTCACCAAGAAATTCAGCAACCTCGAGACATGGTAATGGTCGTTTTTACCGCGCGGCAAACCGCGCCGAATTCACGTTTCTCCGTTAGTCAGCCGGGCATGCGGATGGCCGTGCTTCGGCTGCGACCACGTGCATGGTCGATCGCACGATTCCTGCACGAGCTGCGCTGCGACGCGACGCGCACCGGGTTGACACGCCACGCCGACGTCGTTATGCGATCTCTCGACGATTCTTCCGATACGAGCCACGTGCGTGCGGAGCCGTATGCACCCGCGCTACGCTCGTGCCTTCCGACCTTGGGAAGGATGAACGAGATGGCCTTTGCCGCGTTCCTTCCGCGCGTTTTAAATGAGGCGCTACGCATCGACATCTAAAGAATTAATACTCGAAGTACCGAATCAGAAATGATCGTTTCTATTCTTAGATTAGTACACTATTTTTTTTATTAAGGATTCTGAAATTTTACAACTTTAGAATAAGGGAAATGAATGGTGAAAAGATGTTGAAAGATTCAGAATCTTTTATACACAAACTCGGACATTAATCTATAAAATAGAGCTGTCAGAAATGACCGCTTGGTACTTTTAATGTAAATTTACATTTCGTTCAGATATCACTTACAATGTCGCTAATGTTTGCACTTTTTAATTACTTGAAATGTTCAACCGAAAACCTCGCTCACACACACTGTTTTTGTAAGATTGCAGGAAATAACGAAAGACTTAATAATGTTTAGCGTGGAGATAGGAGAATCTGTCCGTGGGGAAGATGTGTACATTGTACAAAGTGGAAGCGGCGAGGTGAATGATAATCTGATGGAACTCTTGATCATGATCAACGCTTGCAAAATCGCCTCTGCGTCCCGAGTAACTGCGGTTATTCCTTGTTTTCCTTATGCCAGGCAGGATAAAAAAGACAAGGTAGGTGAAACAGATAGAATAACATGCACCTACATTTGTATTTTATAAGTAGTTTATATAAAGCGAGATTCACACATGTATGAATAATATAACTGTCCTTTATATAAGTCAATTATTTCAATTTTATATCCCACATTAGGTAGAAGTATATATGTATGCCATTAAATTGATATTCCATTATATTGAAATATTGTTCGCGACTTAGACTAGATGTATATACTACTTGTTCCTGTAAAATAAGTTCTTTAAACCCTAATATTTATACATATACCTTTTTGTCGAGATTGCGTCAGCGATATGATAATGAGCTAATTGCAATTTCACGATAATACATTGGTATAAGAAATTTAAACATGTGTAATACATGCATTTACTAAAATTTATATGTAGAAAAATTGATTTTATTAAAAATATTTTATAGATGCATATATTTCTATTACAAACTTTTTCGTAAAATGATGATAAATTTTGTATCTTATTAAACGTTAAATGCGATAAATGTACGTTTACAGCATAATTGCTCTTTATTTTTAAATCATTTGTGACGTGTAGCTAATAAAACACTTAAGATACTGTAATAATTGAGACTTGTATCTAGACTACTTACATAATCATTGCAGTGTGTACATCATACATCTGTATATACAATACATCGACATAAATTGTACAGGTATCATAGTCGCGATGATTCTTCTTCTTCTTTAATTGCTACTAATGTTTGAGAATTAACATAATTACAATCTATTTATTTCTGAATAAATAGGTACTTGTAAATATTAATCTCTTTTCTCTTATATAATATTTTAGTATCAACAGCATGGCTTACAAAAAAATGTAATGTAAAATATACTAGTGACAATTTTCTCAACAGGATTTAGATGTATCTCGTGAATACAGGTAGTAGTTAATATACGCACTTAGAATTTTCCGTCTATTTTATACAATCACTTGTATAACTTGATCTGATGAAATATTTTCAATTGTTGCAATTTATTAATTTGATCAGAAAGCACATTAAAATCTTACTTAAACGGTTTACTTCTTCTACATCAATAGCAGATTTTTGTTAAATTACGAATTATTTTTTACTTAAAAATATTTAATTATTACTTGTTAATCAATTAATATATCTAATATAAACACTATTATATAACACTAAATTACCGTATATTATAATAATTGTGCAAGTATACCAAATTTTTGTAGCATACGTAATGTCTGTTATTATTATCTTAAAGTTTTGATAGAGTCAAAACAACAAGCGTGATAACAGAGGAAATGTTATCTTGAAGAAGTTCTATGTTCCGTTAACATACTATATCTTCACAGGGCGGTGATGGCGGAGACGCTAAAAATCAGATTGTCATGAAGTCGAACGAGTGGAAATTCAGGGTAACTTGCGGCGGTCCTTTTATATATTCTATGTTTAATTCTTTCATAGCTTTGCAACAGACCAATGGAGTAATATCATTTCTGGAACGCAAAACTCGATCTCATCGTCATACGAAATATGCTTGTACTCTGCTGGCTTCATGTTTTATATATATTGGGCTGTACCAAATAATACACTTACTAGATTACAGGATATTCACCATTCGCTGATGATTGCAATATTGATTATTGCTTCTTTTTACATTCTTTAGAGCATATTTATTCAGGATATCTACATCTTTTACCGTAAAGAAAATAAAATTAACAAGAATATCAATTTTCCATTTCATTTTAATGATAGCTGGAATTATATTGGCTGGTTATTTCCATTCATAACTACAAATGTTAAGTACATACATATATGTATGTATGTGTGTGTGTGTGTATATATATATATATATATATATTTATATATTTATATTTATATATGTACTTAGAATGTATACTCTTTATATAAATGATATATGACAAAAATTTAATCATAAATATACAAATGTATGATATAAAAGGTATTACTTTTCCTAAATATCATATTGTGTGAAGCAAATGGTGAAACTAGGATATAGTTCAAGTATATATACAGGGGAAATATTAATATAAGAATAATTGAAATATACAAGCGATGCATGAATTATATACGAAATAAAATAACATATTTTACTTGTAGAATAATTATATTGTGATTATAAATGAATTATATCTATGTAACCATCTGAATCTCGTAAAAAAATCAAGCATGAGTTAAGCTTTTACAAGTTTCATTGTTCACTCAGATTTACAGTATATCAAAGTTTTACTTTGAACACTCATTGCTTTTAGTATCAACATATGCATATCATCTTGAAATATAGACGAAAGTATAAATTATAATCTTACATTATGCGTAGAGTTATAATTTTTAATATAACATTTTATCATTTGGCATAATTGAGATGTTTGCAATAAAGTATATAGCAAATATTTTAGAATTTCAAGTATTGCAAATTTATACATTTCAAGCATGTTGTTCATAATAACATAGGGTTATCAGAAGTTGGATAACCCAAACGGCTATTGCAAAACTCGTGCTAGATTTCTCTAAGGGAGGTCTACTGCACATTTTTGTTGCCATGTAATAATATAATTACATGATTAACCAATTTCTGATGTTGACTTTATTTCGTTAATTTTCTATATTAAAGAAAAAATATGTTGCAAATATTTCTTACATTTTTATTATCATGTTGTTTTTTACATATATTTATTTTAAATCAAATACAGTACTGATATTATATTACAATTTTATTTATGTACAACAAAAATGAGCATTTCTTAATATTAATTGGGTACTGCATGAAAATAATATATACATAAAATATAAAAAATTCTACAATTCTATATTGCCTCCCATCAAATAGTTTTATCATCTTTTTAGCTCAATCTTTCATATCTTTAGATTATATTGCAAAACAAAAAGAAATTGGGAAACCTATTATCGACTAGAATGTTTGCTAGGAAAAAAAATTGTAATTCCTTTAAGTTTCTGAATAGTTGGGTATTTTCAGGATTTTCTGCCCGACCTGTCTACAGTGAGTATAATAGCAACGAGATTGTCGAGTGCAGCGTTTGTAATGATAACGATGAACCATTCGATTTGTAATATTACTTTTGGATTCAAACGAGAATTTTCTTTGTAGGACTAACCAAACTTATAATATCGTTGCTATACAATACCGTGGTATCCCCATGAATGAATGAATGAATGAGACTTTGGTCAAAGCATATTGATATCCGAATGAGAGGGCAAAATATTAATATAATAGCAATACATTGTTAGCAATAGTATAGTGGGGTATGCACATGTATGTTTCATTGGGTACTAATTATTGAAGCTTAAATCAGTGTTATTGTCCAAGTGCACTAATCAAATATCGCCTATCCTATTAATGCTTAAATAGCATAGGAATGTCAATGTGTTATCTTGGTGATAACTTGTCTTGTCGATACAATAATTGCGGATAGTACTCTGAAACAATTATTAATAACTTTTGTAAATCTTATACTCATTACAAGTATTGTGGTTTACTAAAAAATATTCCATTCATTTGCACAATGCATTTCTCTATCACAAATTCTATCTTGTGTAATTCTGCACCTACAGGTATTAGAAATGCACTCGCGATATTGACATATTTGTTTTTTGGAATGAATCTTTACATTTGTGATATAATTTTTCGAATATTAGATATCCGTTAGCAATGTTTGCCCTCTTGTTCATCTCATATTTATCCTTTGCTATACAAGGGCAAAGGACTGAGATGCATTGTGTTCCGTTTTGCGTTCATAATTTTAGATAATTTGCTTCACTTACGATAATTGTTGAGAGTCTAACTGGGGTGCATTTGCAACGTCGTTTCCCTGTCAAAATGTATATCAATATCTTCTGAAGAGTAATATTTTAATATGGCCGTTATATTTATATTTTGTCCCCTCTGATAAAAAGTTTCTTTTTCGGCAATCTATCTCCAGTATTTAATAAAGTATATTGTATCTTCCAAAAAGCCGATACAGGCACCCAAGATAAATTAACATATTTTTTAAAATTGTTATTTTAGCTCAAAAGGTAGCAGAGTAAACTGATTTATAATGCTTTCATGCTTTTAAGGGACTTTAATAGCAATTTCTTTAAATTGCAGGCTATTTCCAGTTGCAAATGGACTTGAAGGACTCGTACAAATTCTTGAAACTGATCAATCGAAATGTATTTTACAGAGCCGTGCACCGATCTCTGCCAAGTTAGTTGCGAATATGCTTTCCGTGGCGGGTGCCGATCACATTATCACAATGGACCTGCATGCTAGTCAAATACAAGGATTTTTTGACATCCCGGTAGACAACTTATTCGCCGAACCAGCTGTCCTCAAGTGGATTAAAGAGAATATCGTTGAATGGCGAAACAGTATCATTGTCTCCCCTGACGCAGGTGGTGCCAAAAGGTAAATAATCGGCGAACGAAGACAACTTTAATCGAAGAGATACATCGATCGTCTTTTAATTTGTAGAGTCACATCCATCGCAGATCGATTAAATGTCGAGTTTGCGCTCATACATAAAGAGAGGAAAAAGGCGAATGAAGTCGCGAGTATGGTGTTAGTCGGAGACGTCAAAGACAGAGTTGCTATCCTTGTGGACGATATGGCTGACACATGCGGTACCATCTGTCATGCAGCGGAAAAGCTATTGGAAGCTGGTGCCACCAAGGTTTATGCGATACTTACGCACGGTATCTTCAGTGGGCCGGCCATTAGTAGAATTAATAATGCTTGCTTCGAGGCTGTAGTAGTGACCAATACTATTCCTCAAGATGGTCACATGAAAGATTGCCCAAAGATTCAGGTAACTGTTTCTTTCACTAGGGAAATTTCGACACGAAATTTTTATCGCGATAACGGTGACAGTAGTATTATGTGGATTTAATTGTGACATGGAAGATTGATTATTTTTTATCTTTCAGTGCATCGATGTCTCGATGATGTTTGCCGAAGCAGTGAGGCGGACACATAATGGTGAATCTGTATCGTACCTGTTTTCAAATGTACCGTATTAGATGAAAATCTTCCGTAATCTACTTCAAACTGTGTAAGAAGAATATATTCTTTTTACATTTGTTTCTTGTTATTGTTAGTTAAAAACTACTTCGCGTACCTGGTAGTTAGGTGCGTATTTTGTGTGTCCTAATTCTAAATTGAAATTTATATATTCGTTTTATTTTTTTCTAATGAATTTCTAATAGCAAATAGATCAATCGAGATGGAACACGAAATGATAAACTTTTAGAAGATTAGTGATTTAGATACGTAAGATTTTTTTTAAACTTAATAATTCTATGAATATCTCCAAACAATAGAAGAGATACATGATTCTTTAGAATTTTGTTGTGATCAATGATAGCTCAGCTTCAACTCTAACTTATGACATGGTATCCTTTTATCGGTCTCAATTTAAAATGATAGAAGGATTAATCTGTTATAATGACGAGATTAGTAATTTAATGGATTGAAGTATTTGTGAACTATGATTAAAATATTCTCAATGCACGTAATGATCATGTAGCATAAGCTACCAATGTGGATAACAGATTAATCAATTTTAGATCTGCAATATCTATACATAACAATTTTTCATCAGTGTGAAAAAAATCGCTTAAATTTTTGTAGTTTAATTGATATGTGCCCAATGCATTGCAATTATGATGTACACAATAGGAAAATGGCACTAATTGCGTTTGTAATGCAATGCAAGCATAATTTATAATTAAAATCGAAATAATTTACGCTCGATAAAAATGCGAATACTGATATTATTCAATAAAATAATCTCCGAGAAACATGCGAATTTAGCATAACTTCGCATGTTATAATTTTGATAACGTTCGCAAATTTTTTTCTTGCTTAATAAGAAAGTGCCATTTGTTACTCGATTGGGTATTAATAAATATATAAAAAATAAAATTTTTGTTATTTAAAGCACATAAATATCCCCCAAAATGCCATATTTACAATAAGTTTTTTTTACTAATTCCAGTTTTTAACGAGTTTTATACCGAGACATTAAGTAATCTCTTGTTAAAAGTGAATGATAGAAAGTTTATCAAGAGAAATGGCTATATAATTTACTTTTATTTAAGAGATTACAAATTTGATATCTTAATATTGTTGAAATATTACAAAAATCATGTGAAAAAGAAAGGCGAATCAGCACTAATACTATACTGCTTATACATACATCATGATTTATAAATTAAGGCAAGAAATCACTAATTTTATTTCGATCACATGAGTTCTTTTAAACTCGTAAGAGAAATCTAGAGTATTTCTGATGTAGCATTATGCAATGAAATGTACATTGATGTCAATTTTATTTGAATTTATGACTTTTGTATACCGGGAGGCAATGTTATATCAAACACTATCGGTGGATTACTTGGCAGATAATTCAGATCACAAGTAGATGCATTAATGTATATTATTTTGCCGTCTGAAGATATGCCATATCCTGTAAAACAAAATTATATGTAAAACATGGATAAGAATGTTTCTATTACAAGTACAAAATAGATAATAATATTCACCTTCATGTATGTGACCAAAAACATGGTATTTAGGTTTTACACGATTCTGCACCGTCGACAATAATTCAACGCATCCAGCTCGTACTCCAGTGCAGCACAAGTCTCCATGGCCTACAGGAGGAGTATGCGTTACGAGGATATCGGTGTCCGACGGAATCATTTCCCATTTTGAGAGGCATGCTTCTCCACGCGGCACATTAAATGCCCACTTACAAAACTCTGGCTGCCTAAAGTTTCAACGAAATGTCCCACAGAAATAAGAATCTCTTATACCTGAAATTATTTTCTACAAATATTTCGTAATGTTCAAAAAGGCAAACACCAATCTTTCGATACAATTGCAAAGATTAAATTTATCTTTGGCAACATAAGATTTCATATTGTTTACATATAATTTTACATATTTTACATAGAATACTTGAACTTTAAAATATAAAACTCTTGAAAATATACATTCTTAATTCTAATTCTTATATAAATTCTTAATTAATACACATGTAATACTTTATTTACTATAACTGATATGATGATACTTACCATGGAGTACCATATATTTTGATTCCATCCACTATAATCTCAGAATCTTCAAGATATGTACAATTTGTCAAATTATCTTTAACATTAGCAGTTTTAATAGCTTCTGCGAGGGTATCCTTAGACATACCCAAGGTAGGTATATTATCGAGTATACTGGTTCCTGTATGCTTCTGATGATCTCCACTAGTATGCACAGAAAATGGATGCGTAAATGTGGGATCAAAGCTAAGTTCATGGTTTCCAGCTATAACTATCTTATGCTTATGAGGCAAGTTACCTAGAATTATGCAAGATATCTCAAAATTTCATTGATATAAAGTTTAGTTCATATGCGATAGTTTACCTATCCAATTATTGAATTCTATGACCTCTTGCAGGCTACCACATTTCGTGAAATCTCCGGCGTGGATGAAGACGTCTCCCGCGGGCACGTCAAATTTTATGAACGGAGTGAGCGAGTGCGTGTCACTCATGCATATCACACGCAACTAAAAATAGAAAAACGTCGTTAAGTCTCTACCTTGGATTAACGTGCTTGCATTGATGATCGTAAAAAACAAACAATTTAAATTCAGCCTTCTTTAAAATGTACAATTGAAAGCGTTAAACGTGTAGGCCCAGTGAAGGTGACATTTAAGGTTAACACAAATGCATTTCTTCGTACTGAGAGATCGGGACATTAAAAATCATCAGACGTACTTTGTCATTCGGTGCCTCGGTTGTTGGCAATTTTGCATTTATTTTAACGACTTTTTGATGCTGGGACAACTCGCGCCAAGCTGCCGTGGGATCAGATGTCAACGGATGAATAGCTATCTTCATGCTGAACCGGTAGATATGAGATATGACAACCCATGGAGGTAGGAATATCCGAATATCTGGGGTGCGTTCCAAAATTCAACCTTGGTTACCATAATCTATAATGTACGTGACATAAACTATTGCATTATGGTAACCAAGGTTGAATTTTGGAACGCACCCCGGGAGGGAGCATAAATGCAAGGGGGTGAAGCTAGAGTTCCTCTAGTAAGAGTTAGGACACCGTCCGCCATTAATAGGTAATCTACAAAAGAATTATGCACTCTTTTATTGCACTCTATTACACTTTTAAGCACTCGTAACTCTCTCTATTTCCTTCTCTTTCCTTCTTTATTTTCTTTCCTTTTCTCTCTTACGATTACCTACAAATGGCGGAACCAATCAAAAGCTGGCCTTCGGTGTCCTAACTCTTACTAGAGGAACTCTAGGTGAAGCATGAGACGTGGGACCACGTGGGACGAAGGTTGACCGCTCAAGATGGTGACCATATTGGAAGGAGAAAGATAACCTCTGAAATTCAGCAGTTATCTTTCTTCTTTCAAGTGCGCGACTAATCTAATCGAAAAAAAAACATATTAGGCATAAATTTACCAAATTAATTCATTTTGTACATGAGTAAAAATTTTAATAAAATCCACTTTTCATCTCGCTTATAACCTTAAAATTTGTTCCAAGTTTATAACCTGTATTGTCTAAATCACGTTTCGTCTATCAATTTCAACGCATGCGCATAGAAGATAAATAGGACTCTATACCTTTCTCTCTCGCACAGATCTTGGACACACTTTGCAGGCAGCATTTCTCCTCCATGTCTATATGCTCTAAGATGTTATGTAGATGCGCAGTTTAGATGCGCGTCAGTATAAAACGCATGCGTATAGAGGAGAAATAGGATTCTATACCTTTCTCTCTCGCACAGATTTTGGCCACACTTTCGGATCATGGAAAACATATGCCATTCCTCCTCCATGTCTATATGCTCTAAGCGATTCACGCACGCAAGTGAGCGAACCTTTAGGAAAGGAGTAGATGGATAGGGCGGAGTCGTAACTGCACCCAGTGGAAAGAGCGAATATATTGTTCAAAAACAAATTAATATGCCGGTATTGGTGACTTTCTTCTATAGTCTTACAAAATAAGAATACGCATACAAGCGCTAAGAGTTGACAATTATAATAAGAGAAACAATATTGACATTTATTTTATATTTTACATCTTTATTCTCTCTCTCTCTTTAATAATATAACACTATAGTACAGTACTCAAAAAATTCCAATTAGTTTTTTTCTCCGGACAATGAGTTTTCAGATGTAAAGGATTTAATAATTCCACAGATGGCTGTTTCGTGATTATTCTTATAGTCTCGTCGATATTTGTTATCGACAATTATCAAGTCCTTTAACCTTTCTTTTGTGCGTCCTCTAGACCCTTCCTAACTAAGGCTTCCCATTGTTCAGGTTGATTTTTTGTGTACCAATCGGCCATGCGGTCCAAAAGGTTCTTTTGTTTTTCGGTGCATTTCCTGCATTGAGTTTGAATAGATTCACCGATGATTCCTAAAATCACAATAAAAATTTATCCGTTTTAACATAAAACATGGAAAATTATTCAAAATCCATAAAAATAGAAAAAAAAATCAAGTATTTCAAAATGCCACAATATTCGAAAATTGTAGCAAAATCGTCGAACCTTCAAACCGACAATCATTTGATACGAAACTTCTTGATATGTGTTATCATAAATAATTCTCAAAAAATACATATTCTCAGAAATCTATGCTATTGCTAAAACATCTATTCGTAGAACTTACTGAAGTAGACTTAATTCTTATAAATACTCTCTTAAAGTCAATCAGTGTATAATCACTGATTTTAGTGATAAGTATAGCACTGAGAAATTTCAGTGATATACTTATCATTGACAATCAGTGTACAATCGCTGATTGACAGTGAGTTTCACTGAAGTTTCACTGATTGACTTTAAGAGAGTAGACTTATTCTATTTCTAACATTTTATTGTTGCAGCAAGATTGATACTGTTTTCGAATAAAAGAATAAAAATTACGCATTTTTTTGTGCAAATATTTTCTTACACGTATGTATTACATACGTACGTATTACGTACGGAGTCACAAATACTTTAATCATGTCTTTAATCATGTCTATCGGAAGACATATTTCAAACATCTGCTTCTTTCATTTAAAATAATTTATTCGCACATTGTTACGTNCNAAATGCGACATAATNTTTTAACAAATAAAAATTNTAAAATTATCCTTTTATAAAATTTTATTTAAAATTAAATAAAACTGTGTGCATCAAAGTTATGAGAGTCAGGGGAAGATACATATCACTTTAAACGATATCTAGTATTAGAGGAATTTTTTAAAGAAATATGTAAAATTTTCGTTGAAAAAAACAATAACAGAACACTATTTTTAATATAGAAAGAGATTGACGTGTTTTCTTAGGAGAGGAAGTAAATATAAAAAAATTAGATTTACTTAGATAAGATTAATCTTTATAATGATAATGGATTTTGAAAGTACAAAAAAAATTTAGACAAAATTAATGAGTTTTGGAATAAGAATCTAAGTAAATAAAGGGAATAAAGTATTAGAGTTATAGTTCTCTCTCCATTTGGATATCGTTTTTTAGATATTATTTATTTAAGAAAATTGTTAAAAACATTTAAGAACTTGAAATTGTGAATATTTAAGACAAGTTGCGGCACATAACAGTATGATAATTATTGGTTATTCAAAAAATAAATCAATATTGTCTAAACTAGAAATAATATTCCATAATGACGGATTGATATTGGACGAACAACAATAATATTATAATAATAAATATTAATTAATGATATTATATCTTTTTTATCCTTTTAATTTATCTTGTATGTACATATGTACATATGTACACACTTGATACACATAATAAAAGAAAGTTTCATTTTTGAACAGCAAATCTCTTTTAATAGTTTAGTTCTTACTCGATTTTTTTCTAGGTGCAAGTTCAAAGCACAAAATTCAGGATGTATGTGATATACAACAGCTCACAAGAGTAGCTAAAATGTTTAATTTATAAAGAAAGACATATTTTTATTATATTGGTATTAGTTATTTCAAATTATGTAAATACATATTATTATTACTGTTTTTTTTAATTGGAAATGTTTCTTTATATTTTTATAAGTTTTTTCTGCCACATTATTTCTACATAATCCGTTATTTGTATAGTGAGAAATAATTGATTTGTAAGATAAGATATATTTCCCTCTGCGGGTACAATTGATTTGTAGAAACTAAATTAATTCTCAAAAAGTTCGTAAATTTAATCAAATTTTTAATATAAATTTTTCAATATTTAAATTAAATGAATAAATAAAATTTAAATAAATTACATCGCTTTTTCTACTATATATTTAGGGGAGAGTTGCTGAATGCGTACCGGTCTCCTAAATCGTCCTCTTCAATATTTTATAGTTTTATTATATTATATTTATTAATATAAGCAACATTTATTAACCAAAATATGAAGGAAATGAGAAATGAGTAATATAAACGAAAAATGAACATGTTATATCTTATTTTGTGCATGTTATCAGGATTTTAAAGAAACAGGTACAGCTGATGTAAATTTTTGATTACTTTATATATAGCTGATTATAGCTGATAATAATATAATCATGCCATTTTTCACTGAAATTTTATATTTTTCTGAAAGAAGGTTTATTTTTAAATATCTTATATTCATAGTATACCTATACTTATTTACAATTGTAAAAATTATATTGATATTTTTATAAAATCTATCTCGTTTCCTAAATCGTACCATTACAAATATATCAATATAATCAATACAATATATCAATATAAAACTGAAAATTTACAATAATAAAACTAATTAATATAAATGAAAACATGTATATTAATTGCAAGAATAAATTCAAGCAAGTTTCATTTCCTAACTTTTTCATTGTTTATTAATTTTTACTATTATTTATTAATTTTTTAAATATTTTATTGGTAAATTATAAATAAAACAGGTATTAGTTTATGATTCTTTTTATTAATCTTATATTTTTAATTATTTTGATCCATAAATTTAATACTTTTTGAAAAGATACGATTTAAGAGGTTTGCTAAATCGTACCTTTTGCAGCATGTTACAGAAGAACTTCTAACCCATTAATTCATTATTAGTGAAAGGTTTAACTTGTAATAATAGGTCTTAAATATCAAACTACAATTTCCAACGTTTATTTGCATTCCAAAACGTACCAAATGCAAAATATAACCAAAAATAGCTTACATTAAATGGTACGCATTTGGCAACTTTC
>JAJVSH010000134.1:213501-223660 GCA_021460005.1 Tetramorium alpestre
ATATATATATATATACACATATATATAAAATGTGTATATTGCTAGAATGTTTTTTCATAATACATTAATGTAATATAAACATTGAATTTTTATACTTACTACTTTATATACTTTATATACTTTATATATTTACTACTTTATATACTTTAATATTGTAAATATATATTAAATAGAATTTGTACATGTGAATATTTTATATATTTATAAGAATGAAATCATAATTCTTTTTGTCTTAATTAAAGAAATAGGGGTCATTTCAATCCGTAATGTCGTAGGTATAAAAATTGACGAAAGATTGACAAAAAATATATTGTTATAAATGCTTGAAAATTACAATTTTAATTTTTGATATCCGGTATAAAGTATTCAATTTTTTAATATAATTACATTTCTACAATTTAAAATTTGCGAAAGAACATTAATTTTCAATCATTTATGTTTAAAAGAAAATCCTTGAAGAGATCGCAATTAATGAAAAGTCATTTTCGAACTCTAATCTCACAACGTAAGCATTTCATGTGCATCGATTTCGACACGTCATATATTAAACGAGGCGACGAAAAGAAGTTGAAAGAACACAAATTAATTCTTGGCCGGGGCGATGACGTCCAATCGACGTCTTTCCAAATAAAAAAAAAAGATCTACGCAGACCCGCGCGTTTTTATCTTGAGTTTCCTGGCGCGTTTTGAAACGGGCGCGCTTCCGCGACAGACGGCGCTGACCGCGCCGCGACCAGGAGTGCGTTAGTCAAGTGCATTATTCATTGAAAACGTATTACAGCCGCATTATGTCCGTCGGACTGTAGCCAGTGTAGCCTTTTTCATGAGGTTTTACTCGGTGAAGTCGCGCGTGACGAGTTATGCAACGTGCGCCGCGTAAGGGCTGCCCGCGCCGGGCGATCGGACATCGCGGCAGTTGACCTACTTAGAGCTCGGCCTATCATCGTCGTACTTCACGACGCGGCGGCGAATCGAGCCGCCGACCGCCCGCGAGAGGAGAGGTGCGTGACGGATCCCTTGGTGGCTCGCAAGAGCGGCCAAAAAAGCCGGCGCGCTGGTCATCCCGTCAGGCCCGCGGAACGACGCGGTCGCGCGGCGCGACAGCGGTGCAAGGAGGCTGGAGGAGAGGAAGTGGGGAGGGGGACGGACACCTTTTGGCAATTGCGTCTTTCCGCCCGCGACGGAGCTTGCCGATGGGGCGCAGTGCTGTAACCGGTGCGCGATGGTGCCCAGAATGAGGCGGCGCATAATAAGATTCGTTCTTCCTTTCTCCGTTTTTCCGCTCTCCTCTTGTCTTTTTTCGTCCTATTGCGGCAGCAGCGACGGTGCATCGTCCCGACAGCGAGAGCGAGAAAGCGATTACGATTTTCCCTTTCGTTCAGCCACTGCCGTACTCGCGCGGTGTAACGAGGGGAGCGGCACTAAACGGTGATGCGACTCGAAGCGACAAGCGCTCTCGTGCGCGCGCGCGCGCGCCTTAGTTTCGCGCGGTCGAGGATCATCGCGCTCGCATGACCCCGACCCCGGGTTTCGTCGCAAACGACAATCTTGAGAATAATCTTTGCGTAAACTCGCGGCGCTCAGAGACTGGCTTCCCGTCATCGAATCAAAATTTCCAAGACGTTGATACATTCGCAAGTTATTCCATTCGTTATCGGAAGATGGATAGCTAAATAGATCTATAGATGGTTAGATAATCGATAATAAATAGATGGATGGATATATGAATAAGTAGATCGGCGTCCCCAAGGAAAAATGCAGATATGTGGCGGGCGACATGGCCGCTACGGTCCTGGCAGCTCTCGCGACTGTCAGCGAGCGACAGTGCGCCGGACGCTCGCTTGACTCAGGGAGTGTCCGTGCCGATGCAAAGTGTAAGTGAAGTGGCCTACAGACCTACATTTGTCTAACGTACCATTTTTTTCGCGGGTCGACGGGAACGGGAGGTTAACGAATATCGTGCGCACTACCTCCGCACTTTTCCGCGATAAGCGTGGCGTGTGCGTGTGCCTACAATGCCGTCGTCCCATGATATACCGACGTTCGGTTGACGAGACGGATGGGAGAACGAGACCGAGAGAGATAGGTAGATAAGGTAGACGAGGACGGAACGAGCGGCCGGAGCGAGCGAACGAGTTAACCGTGGCGGTGGTGCAGTTTCGGTACGCTCTCGGACACGGCGCTCGAACCGGCGCGCGCGCGCGGGGCGCGTAGTTGTGAAAGGAGACGGAGCGAGAGGGAGGGAGACAACTCGTGACGCGTGCGCGAGAGTGACGGAGAAGGGTAGCAGAGGCGTGCGAGTGAGAGAGATGGAACGATAAGAGAGCGCACGAGAGGGAAAGCGAGTGAGCTAGACGGGCGGGAGGGAGAGAGAGAAAGAAAGAGTGAAAGAGAGAGAGAAAGAGAAAGAGAGAGTGAGTGAGCAAGCGTGGAAAAAGAGGTACGGGAACGGAGCGCGTGCTACCGCGGGACAGAATCGTGAGGGGAGAGAGAAAGAAAAAGCGAAAGAGAGAGAGAGAGAGAAAAAGAAAGAGTAAGTGAGAGAGAAAGACCGAAAGAGCACGTAAAAGAGTGTAGGTGTTCTTCCGAGGAGAAGTGCGTGCGATCGCGGGAACAACGTGCGGGAGAGGTGGAGGGAATCCTGTCTGTCCATTTGTCTGTCCGTCTATCCGTCGGGACACGCGAGGCCCGGAATGGCTGCGAGGACAGGGGACGGCGGGGGTGATGCACCCGCGACGGTCCTCGAGGACAATGCCGGCGGCATCGTGACGACGGCGGGTTCCCTTGCGGAATCGTCCACGTCGTCTTCGTCCTCCTCCTCCGCTACCGCCGCCGCCGCCGCCGCCGTTGCCGCCGCGGTGCCAACGGTGATCCTGACGGAAAGTACCGCTACGAGCGCCGGTAACCTGCCCTTGACGGGATCGCAACAACAGAGCAACCTGCATCAAGTGCATCAGCAACAACAGTCGCGACAGAGGGTCCACCTGATCGCCGACGTAGTCATCAATGATGTCGCAGGTAACCTCAATGACTCTCGCTCTTAGGGCCTTTGTTGTCGCTAATGTACCGCTTGCCAATCCCCTCCTTCACTTCTCTCTCTCTCTCTTTCTCTCTCTCTCTCTCTCTCTCTCTCTCTCTCCTGGCTTCGCTCTCGTGACTTCCTTCTCGCTCATACGCTTCTCGTCTCTTTTTCCGTCCGATGTTCTTTCTGTCTCTCTTCTTTTCTTCCTCCTCTTTCTCCTCTTCGTGACTCGGATCCTCTGTCGTCTGTTGCTGCGTCTCGCACGTGCATTGGTTCCGAGCGAGTTCTTCCGAATTCGCAGGACTCTTCATTCTCATTGAACAGGCCGTGAAAAAGCTGGAGAGGGTGAGGGGAAGGCATTTCTCTTCCTTTGAGAATTAAACGTATCCGGAATAAAAGTGGGATAATCGAAAATAGTAAATTCACAATTAAATACAATTTGTTTAATGCATTTGCTACGCGCGCGACTCGATTCTCGTCTGAATGCGTCTGATCGCGATCACGTGGAACACACTTACGAGGAATCGCATCGAGACAACGATCCCACGTTCCTGATTTAGTGCCGGCTCGCGTAGCGGTGTTGTAGTGGCGCAACAGGCGTTTCGGAGCGAAATTCCGAAGCTGAGTCGCACGCGAAGTCGCCTCTCCGTCCGCCCATCCGTCTGTCATCGTCTCGAATTTAGAACAGACAGCCTTCAAGCAGCTCTCTTTATGAATGTTGCTGGTTGCAACACACCCCGATCCTTCGCAGGCAAAATAGCGGTTCGTCGAAATGAGATTCGGCCGCCTTTATTTACGTCGACGCAGCTTCCCTGCTGGCACTTTCTTGCCTCCTCCCTCACCTCCCTTGTCTTTGTTCCGTCTCTTTTCCCTCCTTTTTCGTCTCCCCTCGGCGTCTCCACGCCTTTTCCATTTCTCGCTCCTTTCCCTTTCTTCCATCGCGACGCGAGAAATTGCGAGACGAGTTTTTTTCTCGAGCAATATCATGATTAACGTTTCGCAGGTGATCCCTGTCCCTCTTTTCCCTTTTCTGTCTTTCTTTTTCAGCCTATTTTTTTCTTTCTCTTTTTCTTTCCGTTACTCTCTTCAAGTATACACCGCTTCTTTCCTCTTTTTCTGCGTTTATTCAAGATGAGCCGATATTTTGTAAAGCTCGTTTAGCAAAAGTATCCGCACACTTTTGCCCGGATACGACAACTCCACTAAATCATTTAAGTAGAGACTGGGGCAAGTGGCAAGCTGGTTTTAATGAATTCAAAATATAGGTGTTAAATAAAGCGACGAGCATGAGGAAAAAGGAGTCGATTATTGTTCTACAAATTATTGAAAGGGTATTTCTAAAAAAAAATACCTGTGAAATTTAATAATGTTTTTGTTGAATTCATAGTAAGATTATCAATAAATTTATCGAACAAAGTTATTGTTTTAATATTTGACCCGTTCTTCCACTTGTCCCAGTTTACCCGTCCATTCATCATCTATTCACCCGACACTTCTGCTTCACTTTAGCGGAATCTAATTAATAAGTTGTGTGTTCTTAACCATTTTCACTTCGCTGTTGCTCTTTATGCTTTTTAAAGGAGCTTGCTATACGTTCTAATTCGATTACGTAGTGAAAGCAAAATATTTTCTTTGCGTTAATCTTCCCTCTGTTACTAATACCTTTTACCGCGAGTGATCGCGCAATGCGAGACACACTCTGTGTACAAACAGATGCATAAATGCAAGAGTCGGGATCCGTAAGATAAGAGCGACATATGCTAGTGTCACATAAATATCGCCGTGTTAAAAGTTGGAAAATCAACTGACTCACGAAGATGGTCGGATGGTGCCGGATGGCATTCCGTAATTGAATCTGTTCGCATGAAATTTCCATGCGATTTTGACATACGAATTAAAGTGAATAATTAGTGTTACGGAGGCGTCAGACGAGCGGCCTGTTCTACTTTTAGAACGGTGTAGTCCATTTCTGTTTTTTTCGCGACTTCTGGCGAATTACATTTTCAATAGTTTTTGAATCAGGAAAATGATTCAATTTCTCAATGGCATTTTGTATAAAATCAAATAAATCAAGACTATTATGATATAAAATCAATAAATATTAAGAATTGTCAAGACTGCATCTTTGTGCCTAATATTTTCGTGTGAATTTCATATATATTCTTCACTTAACGAAACTGCGCGCCATTACATCATAGACTTTAAAACATAATCTAAAGCTAAAACTAAAATGGTACCATCACATTCGTATAATGTCGATATAGCGTTAGTGTTAAAGAAAACAATTCAGTTAAAAATAAAATTGAGTAAACAAAATTCATATTTACTTATTTTTATTAAATATATTACGTGAAATTTTTGTAATTTTTTAAAAATTATTTTCTTAAGCAAAGATCAAATGTATAATTCTTTTTTAATATCTTTTTTTTCGCGATATTAGCCAATGTTAATAGATATTCGTGAGAGTAACTGAGAAACTATTGAATTTTATATCGTACAGTGGATGACTATCTCAAAATTAATGATGAATTATGAAATTATTAATGATTAATGATGAAAATGTTTCCAATATTTTGCGCGTAGTCGGCACGAAATTTGTCAAAACGCCTTTACACATTCGCCATAATTCACCGAATAGACGTCTCGGTACTCGTGTCGCGTGTTATCGACTTTGCGACACGCAACAAAGATCGTTAACGTTTAACTTTCTGTTACGATGCGTCGCCGTAATAATTTATAACCGGTGCGGCAATTGTATGTCTATCACGTGGCTGACAATGACATGACACCTGCTGGATCGCCGAACCATACCCGGAATTGTTGGCACGCGAGATTACTGCGTGCTTCCAATAACGATTGTAAATAAACACGATAAACAACAAATACCGAATTGCGTGAAGCTTGCCACGTATCTGTATTTTGAGATAATTTTTACCAAGTTTTAACAAGTTGTAAACATGCCTCTGTCTGGTTAATCAAAATCTGTGAAGAAAATTACACATATAATCATATATATATTTTTCTAATGATGGAGATTGTTCTACTTTCATGCACTCGAAAAATCGTGGTCATGATAACTGTATTTGCGTTCTCATCGTAATTATTATTGTATTTCTGCTGTATCCGAAGTGAAACTGTTAAAAAATGTTAAAAATGGTTAAACTAGAAACTTGTCAGTTTAAAAGAAAAACAGTATTATTTTACAAATATTATATCTCCAAATAAAGAATAAGAATATATCTTCAGGGAGGTTATCACTAAGACACATCATCTAGAGATCTAAGCGAAAAAAAATATCGAAGCAATGAAACTTGACCAGAAACTTCAACTTGGATCTTCCGTTTGCCGGGAGGTTGCTCTACCAACTAAGTTATCCAGGCCCACACTTCGATACTTCTTCTTGTCTATTTTACCAAATAAAGTAAGGAATAATGTGCTCGCAGCATGACTTCAGAGTGATATCTCGTGATGTGAGATCTCGCTCAATGGTTTGGTAAATTATCGTATGGAAACAGAGGCTACATTCCTGAAGATCTCTTTAGAATATATATAAAATTGTCCACCATCACCTGTGGAACTACAGGCAAGCCTCCAAATAAAGAATAAGGGAGGGTGTACCTTCAGGAAAAATTGAGACTGTACTTTCACGGTTTTCTTATTGAGTAGTCTCGATTATATCCTTTTTTGAATGAAGTGTAAGACATAATCGACAGTCACTTGACAAAGAGCAGGACTGTTGCTGTCGCAAGACGGTATCGCGATAGATAACATAGGAAGTGACATAAAATTATCAGCAGGAAGTATTGCACGCTGCTTCACTCTTGCCAATTTGATAATGGCACGCTTGAGATTCCGCTAGAGATATTTCGGTTGTAACTTTGTAATTGTCGCATATGTTAAGAATAGCTTCATTTTGATATTGTCCGTCTAACATGAACGTAAATTTATCATTATATTACAACGATATGTGACGCGATAAAGAAGTTTTTTTCAATAAAAATTAATTAATGTTGTTAGGACTTTTAGCCTTCAAAAAGAATTTTTAGTATCGTCTTTTTAGTATAGCCGATGCTACGATTAATTATAGTTAAATATGGGGTTTATTGTGGAAAAGCTGTGAATTAAGTCATTGGCGGTTTACTAAATAACTTTCAATTATGTTTATATGTATAAATTTAAAGCTTTTTTAGATCACTGAATACGAATTCAATGTCAACATTGACAAATTTAAAATGGTGGATTCAATATGGCGTTAAAACTTAAAATTGAATCATTCAATCACCTAACGACAAGGCGCAAATTAACTTTAAAAAAAATTGTATCACTCAACTATCTAGCGTTCCTCACTTATACATGTAACATTTAGAATAGAAATATACAGGATGTTTGGTAATTATTGACACAACGGTCGTGTGCAGGTAGGGTGGACTAAACTGAGTCGAAAAGTCCTCTACCATTTTGCACCTATCGCAATAGTTGACGAGTTATTAATTATTGAAATCTGGTTTTAAAAAATTTTTTTCTCTGTTACCTGACGTGCCAGGGACTTCAAACAAGGCTCAAATTAAAATCAATTAAAAGCTTGAATTTTGCACTACAACATCCATATGAGAAATATTAAATAAAAATATGTAAACATTGTCTCGTTTGCGCGCAGCGGTGCGCACGAGTACAAGTAATACGTGGAAGGTGACAACGCATTAACATTGACATCTAAATATTTATTTATTCTTCTCGAAATGTACGTTTTAGTGCAAAATTCAAGCTATAATTTGAGCTTAGTTTAAAGTCCCTAGCACGTCAGGTAATAGAGAAAAAAATTTTTTAATTTTTTAAAATCAAATTTCAATAATTAATAACTCATCAACTATTGCGAAAGGTGCAAAATGGTAGAGGATTTTTCGACTCTGTTTAGTCCATCCTACCTGCACACGACCGTTGTGTCAATAATTACCAAACACCCTGTATATATATTTTACAATTTTTTTCAAATCTAATTGTAATTTCTATAATTTCTATACTAGCCCATATTTAATACTTTATTAACCATGAATACTTTATTAACCATAGCCGATATTAAACATTCTTTTTTAGGGCTAAAAGTTCTAACAACATATTTGATTTGATTGTAAGAAACTTCTCTAGCACGTATTGTAGTTATAACATAACAAAGTACATGAAAATCCATTTTTGCAACTTTAACTGCAAATTTCTCAAAATTGTGACGTGATGGAGCAATTTGAAAAACAGATTCGTATTCAACATCTAAAAAACTACAGAAAATGATTATTTTTGTTCCCGTTTTTTTTTCGAACAGTGTAATTAAACATAAATATATCTTATGAAGAGTGATATATTCGAAAATTTAAGAATAGTTTATGAAAATTGATCATATATTTTCCAAAACTACCCTTGATAGATGCTAGTCTAAAATAAAATTGTTTAATGTCGAATTGATTAAACAATTGCACAGATTATTAATTGATATTCAGAATGCATTTAAGACGATCAAATCGACAATTTTTATTATTATATCAATAAGTAAAAATGCATTGTTTTGGCAAAAGCGATAAGGTAAATTATTCGAAAAATGGAACTGATTCTAGAAGTGCACATTAATTATGAATTTCTCAATATAATTTTGCTGAAAGCTTATAATTTCTTTTATGAATACGAAGAAAGTACGCCTATCCAACGAAGATATTTTCAAGTTTTTGTTTAAGTTTTTCTTCAAGTTTTTGTTTAATTTTTTTTTGGTTCTTTGTGCATTTTTTACGTAACAGCTTTATTTTGGACCAGTTGGTTTCCTTTCCAGCCATTATGAAAATCGCTTCGTCGTGCGTTACGTTTTGTTACGATTATTTATGCCTTCTCCATTCAATGAAACATCGGTCGGACACGCCAGTTTCGTGTTTTTATTCATAAAAAAAGGAAACGAGATCCTACTGTGTTTTCGTCACGAAACTCGGCGCGTGGCACTAAGAAATTCGGGAGAATTTCAGGTATTGACAAAAAAATTGATGACGGTGCGACGCAGAGAAAGGGACGAATGTACGCAGGCATAAATAAAGGTACATCAACATCTACCTGCTGCGCCAGAGATACACTTGTTGCTCATCCTTCTCAAGACCAGGCAAACGATATACGCGTGCGTCTTGTATCGATAAATCGCATGATTATGTGTTTCGCTCGGTCAAGAATAGAAAAACCATCCCTTGCCGGGAGCAGCACGACGGGCAAAATGTGAGATAGCGAGGAAAGGAGAAAAGTGAGTTCTGCTCGTGCAGGAAAACTCTATGTTTCCGAGAAGGATAAATTGGATGGCTGTGGAAATCGGATGTTGTGCACACGCAAAGTGACAACGGTCGCGCTTTCACCTGGTTATTGCGTAATGAAAGATTTGGTTATAGTCATGTAACGACATGAAATTGCCCAATTGTCTCTCAAAACATTTTACATTTTACATCGCTGAAATGTATCTTACGATAACGATTGTGTGATACTTGGTCTTACAACGAATCATTGGATAAACATAATTTTATTACACTACAGAACTAAAAAGAAGTGGAATGTCGCTTTTTGCATCGCGCATTTCCGTCGCAATTTCGCATATTTAGTTGCATTTTTCTCAGATTCCATATCTAATTTGGATGAATTTATCTTAAATATGAAGATTCAAAGAATATTTATTATCAAAATGTGTCGGGAATCGAAAAGTCGCATAAACTCGTTGACATAAAGTACTGCCGTGATTAATATAAAATTTCACTCGAACATTCGCACGAGAAAATACTGTGTTTTGTCTTTGACATTTTATGACAACTCGTCGAAATAAGGGTCACATGTGTCTGACACGTGTTGGTTTTCCAACGTTGCGTGTATATTAGCTACACTTACGAGCTCTGTAGATGTCCATGTTCAGAATTTTCGTGGGTGGACATATAAACTCCTGAAAAGTCACAATTCTGAAAATTGAAAACAAAGACAATTTCTTAAAAGTTATTTCGAAATTTGAAAATATTTCGAAAAATTATGTATAAACTATATATATATATATATATATATATATATATACACATATATATAAAATGTGTATATTGCTAGAATGTTTTTTCATAATACATTAATGTAATATAA
>JAJVSH010000134.1:223900-252132 GCA_021460005.1 Tetramorium alpestre
ATATATAATATTTTTATTACATTTATACATTAAATTTTTTAAATTTCGGCACATTTCTTTAAGAAACTTTGTATGTCTACCTTCTCGTGACTGGTTAACATATGGAAAGAAATGTACGTTAAAAATATGACGGTGTTGGAAGGTATCTTCGACAAGAGTTCCGATACGGCAACATCTCTAATTCACGAATAGCACGATAACTCAAGGAATGAGTAACACTTTCCCTTTTACCTTCGCTCCTCATGACTTCGGAAGTAGTTACTATAACAATGGCTAGACGACCCTTTCGTTTTTCACCCATTCTTTTTGTCCCGCCAATTTTTTCTCCTTTTAACTTTTTCATCATTCTATTCTTTAGTTCCGGTTAATTTTTCATCGATGATTTGACTGCCTTTAATATAATACCATTGTTGAATCGTGCATTGTAGATAGGTTTTCGTCTCGTTTCGTCAAGGTTATTATATCTACGAAATAAATATCTGTAAAATACAGTTTCTCGTCTTTGTTATTGTTCCGCGTTCAAATTGAAATTGAAGTTGAAATTGTTCTAATTCTCACCAAGGGATGCTGAAAACAGGACGATTCAATAGGACATTTCGAATAAATTCATTTCTGGATTGCTTTTTCATGTCTACTGCAGATATAGAAGACCGATTAATAACATAGGTCTGCAAATTTTTACTCTTTTTTGCGATGTGGAAGAGAAGAGTTTTGGTTTCCTGTAGTTTTTAGAGCGCTGAATTCGAATCCACAAGCAAAAATATTCTATTATGTCACGTTTTTGAAAAAAAAAATGGAGTTCTCCAAAAACGTGTTTTAGGGCATTTTTAAAACTTCATAGCTAATGAATCCGATGTGCGAGAGATTTCGAAAAGATCTCAAATTAATGCTTAAACATTGTACTTTAATATAAAAAAATATCGAATCTTTTACCTCCAACAACAACGAATCTCTGCGCACTTTTTAGGTGTACGCTCACGGTATAATATAACGATTGCTTTATTATGGACCACTGCAAAATCATTGCACAGTAAAAATTTAATATAATACATGAATTTTATATAACTTTCCGTACAATAGAATTACGAAATTTTTTGAAAAATCATTTTTCAAAAATTATTTAAACATTTGTTTAAATAAATGAAAAAGCGTTTTTAATGTGGAAAGTATCTTTGATCCCATGTATTAAATTTATTATTCAAATTTTATTGTGTGCAATGGTTTTACAGTAGCTTACAATAAAGTAGCCATCATGCTATACTGCGAGCGTATGCCTGAACCCCTAAAAAGTGCATCAGTAATTTGATGATATCGCTAAAACATTCGATATTTTTATATTAAAGTACAATGTTCAAGCATTAATTTAAGACTTATTCGAACCAGTGTTAGGATTCGTACGATAATTATCGTATTTATGTTAGGATCCGTACGATAATTTTAACTGTTGTACGATGTACGATAGCACTTTGGTATTATACGCCAATATACGATAATTTGAGAAAACAGTTCTCGTTATTCAATGGGTGCATTCAGTACCCTAACCGTTCACTGAGCAGTTAAGTAGCAAACAAATATGAGTCGTAGTCGTAAGGTCGTAAGCAAATCAACCAATCACAGTTAAATATTTATAAGAAAACTTGACTGTGATTGGATGATTTACTTATGACTTTACGACTCACTGGATGCATTAAGAAAAAAAAACTGTTTTGCAATTATTCGAATTATCGAAACTTAGGAACACTGATTCGAACTTTCTCGCACATCGGGTTCGTCAGCTACAAAGTTTTAAAAATGCCCCAAAATGCGTTTTGGAGAACTTCAACTCTATTTTTTTTCGAAAACGTGACGTAATAGAACATTTTTACTTGCGGATTCGGATTTAATGTACAAAAAAATGCGGGAAACCATTCTTCTTTTTCAGATCGCAAATTTATGCAAGCCTGTGTAATCAGAATTTCTGAAACATATCATTATTTCATTCAGAAGTTTCAAATTGATTTTCAAAGCATTATAATTTTCATCGACAAAAACCTGTTTCAAAATAAAATTGCTATAAGTTATTGCTTCGAGATTTATATAAACGGCAACTAATAATAGATTTATAAAATAATCTATAAATTAACATAGAAATTATATTATATCATGAAAATTGATATGGTATAAAAAAAGCTTAGAAAGTGAAAAAATAGAAATGATTTTAGAAAGCGTTACACAAAAATAAGAAACAAAAATTTTAAGAGTACATCGTATTCACGTTTTTACTCAGTTTTTCAATTTTGTAGGTCGTTTAATTATTTCTACATGGAAAGAACGGCTGGAACGAATGGAAAAATTATAAAAATATTAAGTCAAATTTAGATGTGAAAATAATTACGTTGGAGCATCAAAATAATTATGTACAACGCTTAAATATGATGACAATGCTGCCAAAAGTTTTGATATTCTTGCACTCAACTTGAGTATTTAATATAATTATTTAGAGAATCCAACATAATTATTTTCAAATCTAGCGAAAGTTTTTAATACTTTTTTCAAAACGTTTTTTCCGTGTAAAAGGAAACTGTTATTTCAAGTTGATATTCGACATTAAAGCATTACTGGAAAACGTTTCTCTTACATTCAATCAAGTCGGAGGTAAAAAAGGAACAAAGAAAACAAAAGCTATATTATATTCGTTCGGCTATGTTCCACCTTCTTTTTGCCGTTTAGCGTAGGTGTAATAAGGGAGATAAAACAATCGTCTGTTAATCCGCTTCCACGTAATTAAAAGAAATGAGCTAATGTGCGTCCCTCATCATTGCGGTTGGTCGTTTCCGTCGATTTTGATGCGCGAAAGGCTCGATTTCTCCCTTTTCTTCTCTCTTCTCCGTTCTTCTTCTCTATAGGCACAGATACCCTCGGCGATCGGTGTACAACTGGCGCGTAAACGTTTTCCTATATGCGCGGTTTTTATAGCATCGCGCACATACCACCCACGCCGTTAAAGACGATGGAGCCGTTTCTCCTTCATCGCGGCCGCTATTGAATCGCTTGACCCACTTTGATAAACTCGTATCGGAATAACTCAATAGTACCGTGTCGCGAGCCGACAACAGTAATTATTATTCAACGTCCTCCGGGCCGCACTATTCCGACTCGTGCGAGTGAGCGCGGTACATACATGCTATCGGTATACGCGTATCAATTTATCTAGATAAACGTCCGCGTGCCCAAGGTGCACTTGACGTGGCTCTCGTTAGAGCATCACGAAATTAAACACCATCGCGATTATTTTTCACCGTAGTAGGAAAGCACGCAGTGATGCACGCGCCGTGCAAAAACAAAATCTTCGAATGGAAAAGAAGGTTCTATACGCGATTCACATCGTCCGGAAAACGCGTTAAAATCTTTCTTTTTCTCTCGACTTATCGTTTCCATCGTGAATTTTTTTAGAGATAATGTATTTCGCGTTATCCTAACGTGATATCTTGTTGAATATGCCGTATAGATTACGAAAAAACTGTTTTCATGTTTTTCATGCAGAATTAAAGTCACAGATTGCATATCTTTTGAAGTTTAAAAAGAATAATTTAAAAAGTTGATATTTTATTGGTTTTATAGCGATCACTGTGATTACAATATGATTAAAATGGAATAATGCAAAATATTTTCTTGAAAGACGTATGTAAATACATCTAAAGTCAATTTGATATACTTTTCTGGCTGCTTGTTATTTGATATCCTACAAGATTTTTAATTCCATTCCCTATTCCGTGGCAAAATTTGCCGTCGATTATATTGACAAAATTCCATCTGCCGTCGCGTGGCGCCCTCGTGTTGTTATCAATAACATCTTGCTGATATCTTTCGGATACAAGACCGATATTTATGCAAGCGTTGCGTTCGCGGATATGTGTATATGCAAAATTCTGTTTATTTTCGAAAAAGTTTATCGACTCTTGTCAATCACATGTGCTCCTGATACTGACTACTTTGCATTTTGGAACACGCATAATGCACGCACAAACGGAAGGAGGCGACATAAAAAAAGAGAAGAGAGTGTTAAAAGGTTTAGCACGGCGGAAATGTTCGATTTACTCAGTCATGCGTATTTAGAATGTGGAGCGATTTACGGTAGAACAGAACGTAAGTGAGAAATGCAGTGATTGATTGTGATACAATAGATGTCCGATTTTCATATTCTAATTTTATTTTAGTTATTCTAATTTTTTATTCTTCTTTATACTTTGTCTTTGAATGATAAATAAGTGGGAAAAAAAGGGAAACCGTACAATATTACTTGGGCCATGATCTTAATGCCCACGCAAAGTTTGGTCAAGATCGACTAAATCCTAAACTATTAGGTGAAATGTGGTCGAGAAGGCAATAGTCGATTTATAAGAGCTGAGCAAGCCGAAGGCGAGTAAACCTCAATAAGCTATATGTATAGTTGCGGATTTATTGAAACTTATTTATAAAAGTAATTTGTAAAGATACGTTAAAGAGGAAGTTTGCTACAGATTTGTTTTTTTCTACATTTTCCGAATCGTAAAAAGATACAGATACGTTGGAACATTATTTTTCTTGGAGGCTTCAAAGCGTTGTTTGTACGTAGAAATTATAAATGCTTTAGAAATCTAAATTAAGCTTCTCTGCCCACTGCTGAATGCTAAAATTCCAAACAATATGCAAATTACGCAAAACTGCAAGCTTATCGTGACAAACGAAAAAGACGAAAAATTAATAACGTTTGTAACCGACGAAATTAATAGTCGCGTATTTTTCAGTAATTATTTCGCTAAAGCGTTAATTTCGCTAATAGCGGTTCTACGTCGTTTGTGGTGTATATGCCGCATTTCGCGAGCGTTTCTAAATACAACACTCGATCGGCCTTGCTGCGAGGAGCCAAGGTCGCGTCCCAGATTTTTGCGAAAATTAATCACGAACTCCTATCGGTGCCGCAGAGATTTTGAAAAACAAGCGAGCGCGCGATTGATTCGCACGCGTGCGCGCAACTCCTGACGCTTCCGTTTGATTACCACCCGACAGTGCTGCTCGCCTTTACGTCATCAGGATCAAAATTATATAAAATACTCAGTAATAAGGTCATCTGTCACAAACGATATGCTCCGATATGCGTCGATGAATGAAGAGATCTTTTAACGAAATTTAATCAGCAGTTGTATTTCCTTACAAGTTTCTCAACAATCCAACTAATTAAATTAATATTTAATTTTGTAACTTGACATTTGATGTAATTATTTTTGGTAACTACTCGTTTGAAATAACAGAAATCTATATAAAATCTCTAAATAACGTTTAACTATTAAAACGAAATTTCCATTTCGTTTTAAACATTTACGTTTTAAACAAACGGATATTTACGAGGGTAGTCTAAAAGTTTTGAGCCTTAATAAAGATGGCATTACTAATGAAAACTATTCTAGTACTACCTTTGTACATGCCTCAAAAGATACGTTTAAAAATTTCAACCAGATTGGACGCTCCATTGTTGTTTGACGGTTATTTGTGTCAGTCGATGTCAGTATTTTTGAAAAAATGGAAAAACTCGAATATCGTGTTGTGATTAAATTTTTGCATTTGAAAGGCAATTCGCCTGCGTAAATTAAAGCCGAGTTGGACGCTATTTACGGGGTCTCCATCGATTTAATCCAAAACTTTTCAGACTATCCTCGTATATCGTTTGAAATAATGGACATGAAGGAGCGAAGGATAAAGTCGCATAATCATTCATACATCTGAATTAATTTTCACATTATTACGCATCGTTTGCTAGTGAGGCACGTATTTCTACATCATTTCCATGTAACGCATTAAAATTTGAAGTTATTCCGCCGAGCTCCGCGCCAAGGCACTGATCGTGCCTCGCCGCATGGAAACGATCCATCTGACTTCAACCCGCGCCGAGTCCCGCCACCCCATCCATTCGATCCGCACCGATCCGTGCTCATACGTACATTTCTCGTGCCAGTTATGATGAATTCGATTGGGTAATATCGGCACGGCGTGGCGCACCGCGCTGAGGCACAAGAAGTGACGCCATAGGACACGGTCTGTGGTTTTTAATACGCGTCCTACTTTACGCTATCTCTTCACAGGCGCGCGGCGCGAGCGGGGTGGGACAAGGTAGAGCAGAGCAGGCCGGGGCGGGGCGAGACGTACGGACCAAGCGAGTGAGCGAGCGAGTAAAGTATCGCCTTCTCTGCGTCTCCTCCTCCCTTACGTCGCGACTCGCCGCGTTTCTCTAGTTACGCTCGCGCGTGAAGAAGCGTGACGCGGATTGGCGCGTGTCGGTAGCTCAGCCTCTATCCCTCTACCATTCCAGTATGACTCTGTATTAGTATCTCTTTCCCTTTCGCCGTTGCTATTTCCCTTTCTTTGTCGTGCACGCGTCACCTATGCCTTCGCCAGTAGCGATCGAGATAGACTGACGGAGAAGGAAAGATTCGTCAGGTAGACGGCGAGAAGAAAAGAGCGCGAGAGTTACGGAGCGAGAGGGGACGGACGAGGAGACGATGGACGATAGAGAGAAAAGAGGCGAGGAGGGCGAGAGCGCGAGATAACGACGCGCGCGCGGCGCGTGTTATATATGGTTAGAAGGACTGAAATTGAAAGTGGTCGTCCCACTGGCCCACTGACCTGATTACCCACTGACAATGACACGAATCCTTGCCTCCCACTCCCAATCTTTGCACTCTCCCGCGCCTCCCCTCCCGCCATCGTATCCGCACCTCTCCTCTCTCCCTCCGTCCTTTCTCAGCCGTGTACGTGGACGCGCGGGCGCCTTCTCGCATCTATCGTTCGCCCCGATGACGATGGTAGCGCAGGCGTCGTCCACGTTTGCCACGAGGACGCGCAGGTAATGCTTTTTTATCTCGGTATTCATAAATCGTCACGTTGCGCCGCGCCATGTAAATGGAGGTCGCGATGGGCGAAGGCCATGACGAGGGACGCAACAAGTGCATTTCCGAAATGACGCGGGTCACCTAAAAAGAGAGCAATCCTGGTTTCTCGCGGACAGGGTTATACGGAACGACCGAGCCTTGGTCGATTGAATCATGAACGAATTTGGGGTCGCGAAATGACGCAAATTGACCCTCGCTCTGGTACAGAGTAAAATTGAATTTTTTCCGAATTTATGAATTTACGACCAGGCTTTGAATATTGATAATTGGGGTGACTAAAGTGTCCCAGTTTCGGTAGGACGCTTCCACAATCGCACATATCCAAGCTATATTCATATTTGAACGACCCACTTTAGGAATTAGAGGTCTAATCATGTATTGTTAAAGCGCGTAAGAGGCGAATTTTTAGGAAAACAAGGCAAATGAAATTTTGCTCTGACATTGTACCAAAAAAATAATCGCTAAATCGCAGTCCAGCCTAAAAAACGCTCCGCGTATAGAATCGTATACTTTCGAGTGTGATATGCTCGATCCAACCAAAACCGCCAAAGTCAAATCCACGTTGCGGAGAAACATCTAGCTATTTAAAGCGAGATTGCAATGATCAATGAAAGATCGATTTGACGATTATTCGCACTGTTAACGATAGCTCTGTGAAGTTGACACCCCAAAATGCGAATTTAAAAAAAATGATTATTGATGGACAAATGTGGACAAATTATGGACAATCAAATGCCATATCGGTTTTTTTTAAATTTGCACTTAGAAGTGCTTATAATAAATTTTTTTAATTTTTTTGCAAGGTGGACAAAAAATAATTATTGGTGGACAAATTGTGGACAATCAAATGCCATATCGGTTTTTTAAAAATTCGTATTTTGGGGTGTTCATAATGAATTAAAAAATTTTTTTTTAAATTTTTTTTGCAAGGTGAGCAAAAAACAATTATTGATGGGCAAATGTAGACAATCAAATGCTATATTAGTCCACTCTTAAAAAAGAGCTGTTACCCGTGAATTGCCGTTGATTGTTGCCGCTTTTGCGCGATGCTGATTGGTTCTCTCGCTTAGCTTATTTCATATTGCGAGAGAAGCTGTCTTTGATTAAACTTTGACAGTTGTTAAATAAATTGGTTAAATAAATTGGCATTAAAAATAAAATATTAAAAAAATTGAATAAATGGCGCGCGCGAAGCGCGCGCTTGTGTTGTCTAGTTTTTTAAAAATTCGCATTTTGGGATGCCAACTTCACAGAGCTGTTAACGATCCCATTGCTCCTGCATTCCTATGCGCATTAATCTGAATAATTTTCTGGTGAGAATAATTATCTGGTGATTTTATACACCTGTCGAAAAAAATAAAGCTCATGTCACGGTTTTTTTTTTACAGCTCCATACTTACGTTTTTATTTGAAAAATCTGAAACTCAGCCTGCATAATAAAAAAAGTTTATATGACTTGTATGAGATTTACCTATAACATCGATTTGTTGAAACTTGCTGAGATATAGAAATCATTCCAAGTGATTGTTTATAAATATTAATAAAATATAGCAAGAGTGTTTACCTTATAAATTCGAAATAATGTAAGTTTAGAATGAAATTATAACTATCTATAATGTATTTATATAATAAATATATTAATAATATTTGTGGGTGGTTTGAAAAGTTTGTGCAAAAATTAAAATTACTTAATTTTTCGGGATAAACCTTTTTTATTTTTCAACGTGGTCTCATTTCAGGCTTTATACACTTTGTCCAACGTTGCTCCAATTTATTAATCCCTTCCGAATTATAAGATTGGTCTAACTTTGCAAAATATTCAGGCATTTGTTTTCGCAAACACCTCGTTTAAATAAAATCTCGTCAGCCATTTCTTCATATTGGGGAAGTAATAGTCCGAGGGAGCCAAATCTGGAAAATAGGGGATACGGAATGAGTTGAAACCCTAATATTTGATCAACACACGAAATTCTCTTTCGTCCATTTTTTTGGAAATCACTCGACTTTTTCGATTCAAACGAACGCAAAACACAGAGAAATAGAAAAAACCTTGATATACACCAGTAAACCATCTATCTGACTTTGCATGGACTTTTCAAACCACCCTCGTATTTATAAATATATAATATATTTATAATAATTATGCATAATTATATAAAATAAACATAATATACATATGTATAATAAAATATAAAAGAAAACACACATATGTGTAAATGATTAGAAAATAACAAATAATAAAATAATAATTATACATTCATTTAATGTAAAATGTTTTGTTAAAAACAAATACACTTTTGTATATTCTGTAAGAGCAAAGACAATATTGTGTAAATGACTTTATATTGTACCCCTTTTGTTTTGTTTTAAATTATTATATAAAATGGGTATTATATTTCCTTTTTTTAAAAACTATTCTTTAGGAATCTTAAATAAACAATTTTATCGAAAATCCGTAATAGAGCGTTTTATTAATTATATCTTTATCTTTTAAAAGTATTGTCATAAAAAGCTGCTAAAAAATGTGCTTCTTTTGTTTGTTTAATTTTTTTTAGTTACTTGACTTTTTTTAAAAATATTGAGTAAATCTGTATATATTTCTCTCTGTATATAATATCTTGAAATATTAACAAATTTATAGCACAATTCATAATATACAATATGTAATTGATAAGAATGACTTTTAATTGGGATATTAAAAAAAATTACTTCAGATGATCGTTTATGCAAAAAAATCAGGTAACTATTTCCGAATTAATCGTCGCTCAGAGTTCTCAAGAGCCAAGCGATCGACTTTGTCTTGGCGTGTCAAATCGAACATATCAATTCTTAGCGGAACGAAACGGTTTTGGAAACGGTTGCGCGCTCATGGAAAATACGTCAATGATAAATCCTATCGGATATATGGCACTTTTTCGGGAGGATCGGGAACAAATCGAATTACGTAAACGTTTCAAGAGTGACGTTTTCATAATAAATACTGACTTTACTCATGCGTAGAAATGGCAGCCTTCTTTTTGTCGTGTATCCGCGAGCTCGTTAAACATCGCTTATTGAAACATTCTTGCGAGTACTTTTTACTATTGTCGTAATCCCGTCTTACATTTTAATTAATTTGTGAGGTAATCCCTGCGCGGCACCATTTCTTTTTTTAGAAAGGGCTCTAAGCTCTAAAGTGTCGTAAACACGTGTCCAAAACAGGAAAGAAATCATTAATGTCAATGAATTTAGAAACACCAGCGAGATAATCGAATTACTATTTTTAACACAGTCCTTTTTATTTAAAAAAAAAATTTAGTATATTTTTAATTATAATTATATGCAAAATTTATAATATTTTAATGTATTTATTCAATGCATAGTTATTGAAAAATTGCCATGTTTAAAAATTGCTTCTAGGAGGAAAGATCCAATACAAATGCTATTTCGAATGTTGTTTGATTACCAAAGACTATGTTAGGCACTTCTTTGAAGCACGATTAAGTAATATTGACAAACGACATTACTTAGGCAAGTTAGTATGTTCATCTCATTTAAACATCCGCAGAAAAAAAAACAGGATGCGGGCACTTTTTGTCTGTCTATCGCCCGGTAATACTCTATCACAACAAAATTACCTTTTCAAAAAAAGTAAAAAAAAAAGCGCCAAGTATACGCGCTCAGAAAACGTCTAAAAAAAGAATTCTTGTACAAAATTACGCCTTGAAAAAGAACTCTATGCTTTCATCAACATCTCATTTAAATAAATCTTACAAAGAATTTTCAGGCCTTTGTGCAGATACTAAATTTCATCCAAGTATTCATTGATATCACCATATTCAAATCGATGTCTCAATCCTCACGACAGAAAACAGTTGATTATCAGTCTAATAGTTTATATTTGATTTTTAATCAAGATTTATAAAGATTTGTGTGATTTCTAGAAGAGATTAATTTCATTAAATTCAATGTACTAAAGATTTATTTATTTTACATAATATTATGAGAGTTACATGATGTGTCGATGACAGATTTGATTTGAAGCGTGGATGTTAAATTTATAACTAATTTTACTTTTATTCTTGAACTTAATTTGTCATCAAGGTGTCATACAAATTTTTATAAAATGAATCATTAAAATAAATTTTTAGTACATAGAATTCAATCTTTGAAATATATAATAAATATTAATACTTTTAAATAATAATTCAGTCGACACGTGATGGCACGTCACGTCGGACAACAACCACGTGCAATATATCCTAATCTTGAACGTATACGGTACGCGCACTTACACATACACAATTAACCTACACAATTAATGTCTTGATGACTCATTAAGATTATGGGTCGGTTCTCATTATAGCTGCACTGACAATGAGTATAGCTGCACCAGTTCAGCAGTGCAGCTCAGTCAGTGCAGAGCAAACGTCGCGTAACAGTGGCGCTCTTGTGTTCAAAAAGCGAACTTGGACATTTCTAGCCGGGGCGACGATGATGACGTTTCTTAAATGAAAATTGCCCATTTTAGACCACTTTTTTAAACTTTACATCGCGATATCTCCGCTCACGTAGTGTTTCACGTAGAATAAAAATAAAAACACTTTTACTATATAAGTTGATCCCAAGCTTTCGATTAGCCTATTTAGAATTCGATCGGTTCAATCATTAATGAAATCCGATAATCGAAGGATTTCTCAATACGATGTCTCGCGTATATGAGGCACGGTCGTGTCTCGGCGCCCTGCTGCGCGTAACTTGGCGCGCAAGATACTATCGTGTCTCTTGATTACTTCTCTCAGAGTTAATGAAACGCGTCGTTCACACGAAAGCATTTCTTCAGCGTTTCCACGATGATTTTTGTGTACTCGCAAGCGCACTCGAAATAGAACGTTTTACCTTATTGATTTGCACGCCGGTTGAATGCCGAAGTCATTATCATTTGATCATGATTTGGCGCTGGTCCGCGCGACAATTTTCCCGGTAATCATTTCCAACGTTTATAAACAACACGCTGTAGAGTACGCTGGTATGTGGCGTTACACGTCTCTCGGGATACAGTGTATTATGGCTACCTTAATTCTCTGAGAATTGCATATTGCTTTTATGAGTAATGCTTCATCTGCATTATGCTTTGCGTATTATGATTCGGTGTGCTCTTGAAGCAATTATAGGCGACAATTACGTATATGTGGGGCACGATACGTTAAAGAAGTTATTGAAAACTAGCTATAGGTTTATGCTTGTATTTTCATATTGATCCGGAGTGTGCGAGAATTAGAAGAAAAAAATTGCCTCGTATTAAGAATAAAATGTGTAATTTTACAAAAGTAAGATAGAAAATGATATTGAGTAAGTTATTTTCCGCCTGAGTTATATGGAGAAGAAGAAATGATGTTTCCAAATTCGATCCTTCGATGTACATTTTTTATAAAAAGTTTCATAGGTAAGACCAAGAAATCGAGTTTTCATTTCGAATTTGGCGCGTTGTTGGTGTGTCGGGCCCACAATACATGGGCGATCAATTCCTGATTCCCTGGGGCCTCTCCACTCTCGCTTTCGGCGCGAAAGAGGCACTCTCAACGAGAATTTCGTAATCCTTTTTCCAACCGGGGCGAGCCACGATTGGCCCGCGAAACGCACACACGCGCGTATTTCTACATATCTTCACTCTCTTGGCGACTACGTGCCAGGTCGTAAGAACTGTCTGTATATGCTGGTATGTACGTATGTGTACGTGGCCAAACGCGGTTCTCGCGCGTCCGCCTACTTTCGCTAGTTTGCGTAAGAAACGTACATTGAAGAAACCGAATACGCGTATTTGATAATACACTCTGAGTGACGCGGCTTATAGCCGACAAACAGTCGTTTTTTATGTTTAAATATTTATTCGTGACAAAACCAGATTGATCTAGATAGGTAAATGATTGAATATCTGTTAATCTCTTAAAAACGTAATTTATATGATAGAAATCTTGCTATTCGTTAAAAGATGAGATTAAAATTTGAAAAAAATAATATTGATTATTTTTTTTTCATAAATTATATATTGGTTGAGCCAGATAATTTCGGTTGGTACCAATTTTTCTAGCAGATTCTTTTATTGTATTTTAATTCGCGCATTTCGACTTTTGAAATGGTGAAATGACCGAGCAAATCACCAAACTTTCTCGTCTCAAAAGTTTTCGCATCGAAATCGAGGCTGATTAAATTTTCGGCGCTGTCTATAAACGAAAGTGAAATTGTACACACTTTCCCTTTGTATTGCAATCAACGCCTGTGGTTTCATGTCCATTATATGTATATTTTTATCTTTTATTTACATTTTTATGGCCATTACTGCGAAAAGTGTTACTCAAAAAGAAATGTGCAATTAATAATAAATTATAAAATTACATGGGTTAAAATAGTTTTTAAATTGTTTTCGGAAATGGGGATAATTCTTATTACATATTTATTATTTTATATTTTACTTTATTTCTCGTAATTATTTATCACATTTGCATTATATATTTATATGTTCTATTTTAAGTACTATGATAAAATTTGACATTGACGTTTTGATTTTTTTTTCTTCAGAGTTTGACGTTTTGATATAATCATTATTCTATATCCAAGAAACATGCTTGTTTTTGAAACAAGTTTTTCTTTCGTGAAACTTTTGTCCGTTGAAGAATAAATAAGACTTACTCTGAAGAATTCTAGATAGATAGATAGAATTATAGATAGAGGTTCACAATTTTGACAATTTCGCTTGCGCAGTTTTTCTGTTATTTTGAGAGAAGATTCGAGGAAGATTGTATAAATACACAAATTGCAAAAGTCAGTGTAATCTCTGTGATATCGGTGCACTCTTGTTGAACGTACGCTGCATCGCGGGGCCTTGCAGCCGCCCCCGCCGCGGCTGCATAAATCTGTACGTGCGTCTGACTCGAACGAGCAAAGGTCTTCCCATATGAAAATCGAAGGACGCTCGGTGCTCGGCCTCGCGTTTTCCGCGCGCACATTGCGTGCGGCGGCGCTCGAAATACGTAAAAAAAAGAGGAACGCGCGCCACGCACTATCACCCCATCCATGCCATTTCGATGGAGGTCACCCGGTGAGTTAAGTGGGTCTCGACCACTTGGTTAGTGTGTCACGGCGTACTCGTTGCTGAATAAACTTAATCTCAATACCGCAGTTAATAAGCCAATCGCGATAGGCTCATGCGATTTTCTGCCCTTCCCTCGCCCTCTTCTCTTTTTTTCTCTCTTTCTCGCGCTCTTATTTGCCATTTTACGTAGACATTTTTCGTAAATGTTTTTCTCAAAGATGTCAGGCTGTCATGATTGAGAGAATGACGAGTTATTTTGGTCCGAAGACTCGTCGAAGATTTCTCACGAAAACAATTTTGCGTGAATCCGTCTGTTTAAGATCAAACAGCACTATTTAAAATTATAATCTCATTATAATCTCGTTAATTATTTTTACTCAAGATCTGATTTTGTCAATAATACATTTTAAAGACTAGAATAGTGATTCTACATTTAAATTAATCTCAATGTCTATTTCAACAGTATTTTAAGACTTAACTGTTATATATTTGGTTTCCGACTGAAAAATTTAATGAGTTAAAGTATGATATTATTTGTATAATATCAAATTTTAATGCTGCGACTTCTCTAATATTGATTTTCAGAAAGATACCTAATTACGAAGATATACTAAAAATTAATTGGATTTGTTGCAAACAATGCTTCGAGAATGTAAAGTTCAAGTATAAACGAAACTTTGTTTCTCGATTAAATTTAAATAAAATTTTACAAAGTAAATTATTTTGTAAAATTTAAGAAAAAAAATCTTAATTATTAAGATAATGACGAAGAAGAGAAAACTAAAAATAATTTATCAAACTTTTGTTTCAAAGCATTATCGCTGATCTTTATATGTATATTGATTCGTGCATTCAAGAGTAATTCGTTTAAGAATAATTAAGAATTTAAAGGAAAATGAGAAACGTTATCGACACAAACTTATATATTGTAAAAATTATATATTATTGAAAAAAAATGTAAAATTGACTGTTTCTTTTACTCTTATCTTTTCATTTTTCTTTTACTCTTTGCTTTTTTTTTACATCGATGAAGCGTGCAATAAGTTCCACATAATTTTAAAAACAATTTTCCAATAATATCGAGGGGAGGTTTAAAAAAAAAAGTTTTCTGTTCCGTGACACGCAAAGCTTCTTAGTGTCCGTACACCTGAGCTCTTAGTCAGGAATTAAGCTCCTCGACGTTCTTATAATAACGTAATCCAGACACGCAATGGACAATATGTCTTATGTCTTTTTCTAGAAGCGCAATTACATTGCGATCATCAAACGCGCCTAATACACGCTGTATAAGTCCAAATTGGTGATTTGTTATTTAAACTAAATGTCAGAATATAATTTTTTTTATTCGCGATATAATAAAAAAAGAAAAGAGAAGACATGTAATAAAATAAGGTCACAATGGCGTCATGCAATTAATCATATAAAATAAATTTAAATAAGCGTTTAAGAAATAAAATTTTAGCCATATATTAGAGACATTTTAAAAAGTATCGAGATTTAAATATCAAGAAAAGAATTGATTGCCTCATGTGATTAGCCGATTCAAGAGATTGCGAATGTTTCGCATAATCTTTTATTTGGATTTCATAAAATTCAGACGTCCTGTCACTTTTATCACCGTATCCCATCCATTCAGATCACCCGATTACCTCAGTGACCCCATTTCGCCCACCAGCGCGGCAGTCGATTTCGCGAGCTCGCTCAATTTCTGTAACTCACATGCACGCCTATCGATTATGGAGCTTAAAAGCTAATTGTTCACAAGAGACACGCGCGAATAGACTTATAACTATAATTTCAGACCGGAATTGTGACATATTTATCTTTTTTTATTATTAATTATTTATTATTGTATACTTGACGAAACGGCGATGCTCGATTCCGAGGGCGAGTAAAATAATGTTGCATTACCTTGGATATATTTAGTAATACGGATTTATGTTTCCTTGGGGTTGATTTTGTTTTTGGCATAAGGTTTATGAAAACAAACAGGCCTCACCAGAATATTGTTAAATTATAATTTGAAGGTGTTTCTAAATAATACGAAAAACTTAGATAAACGAAAATATAATTTATGAAGGATTAAATGAATATTACGTCATTGCAAATTAATTCTTACAAAAATTATAGCACTGAATGATATATGTATTGCAATGAATTATATATGTATAATGCCATTAAAAGAGTAATATAATGTTAATGATTATTTCATAAATGTTTCTCTCTTCTGTTTTGAAGATTGCTAATATTTTTTAATATTACATTGCGTTTATTACTTTTTTACATTATAATTCACAAAATTATATACTATAAATTAAACGTTTTCTTTGATGGAATCCTTATGGGGAAATTTTTGGCACGTAAAGGATTAATAATAGACATGACGTTTGCGCCGTAGCGCGCTAATGACCGTAACTGTCGGTTTTGTTCGAGAATCACGACCCAAGTCAAGAAAGAAGAATTATCCGTAGCATACGTCCGCCGCGCCGTGGCGTGCCAGTTCGTAGTCGCTTCAGTTTCGTGTCGTTTATGATTCGAGAACCCTGAAAAGGGGCGGGAGATCGGGAGAAGGACGGATGGAAAATCGGTACATCGAGTATATCGAGATGATTTCGCGACAGCCCGGAATCCACCATGGTGATTCAAAGACAGACTGAGAGTGACCTTGGGCCCGATTTTGCTTTGCCGATCTGTTTTGACGATATTACGTTTCTCGATCGCCTGTGGCTGTCACGAACATAAATATAAATGTCCAACTAATAAAAGTTCAATATCTAAGGAAAAACATATAAGAAACTTATTATTGCCATTTTTTCGCAATGCTGTCCGTTTCTCTCATTTTACTCATTAAATAGCTATTAATGCGAAGATTGTGTTTTTATAGCTGTTATTAATTACAAACAAGTTATTTCGTGTTATGGACAAGTTTTATCAAGCTGAAATACATTAGAAGATACTAAATGAATTTTTACCAAAGTAATTATTTCATTTTAATTTTACACACATCATCATAATTTTTAATTTGTACGTGTGGGTATATGATATAAAAAAAATTTACAATTAGAATCAAAGAAAAATTTATAATTTGCAATGAGCAATTTTATAATTTTTGCAAAACAATGTGTTTTGTTTAAAATAATAATCTTATTTTAATATTTTATATATGTATAAAAGTATGAATACATGCATGTACACGTGTGTGTATTCATGCACGCACACATTCATACATATTAATATAGAGAGAGAAAGTGTTACAAAAAAGTGACGTGTGTGTGTGTGTGTGTGTGTGTGTGTGTGTGTGTGTGTGTGTGTGTATAATGTAGTAATATTACTACATTACATATGTAATGCTCTAGTATTATAAAATTTCTATGAAATTGGAAATCATAAAAATAGTACTCACATTATTTTTATATGAACAAACCAAATATAAATTTTAGAAAGCTAAATTTAGCGGTTTATATTTATAAATATCATCTTTTCATTATAATTATCAATGTGCACAATTATTCGTTAGGTATGGACAGATGTATGATGTATAGTACTTAACGTTGACTATAATGCTAGTTTGGAAATGATTCATCATCGTATATCGTATTATCGTAGAAATAGACATCCAATTATTTGTTATTTTCAGCAATAACCCAGTATTGAATGACAGATTCTTGGCCAATGATTGACCGTCAATGGTGAATCGGCCGAGTTCTGCTGTAATGTCTGGCTATTTCATATGGGTAATAAGAGCATAATATTCGGACATAAAGAAATAATACTTTCGAATTCGTTGTGGAAAGAGGGCTCGATATTAATTTTAATAAAAGATATTTACATAAAAATATAGCAAATACTTGCAGGAAAACAAAGAGAAAAATTAATATTAATATTGCGACAAATGACTAGTTCTCCGATATTCTTGAAACAACAGAATCGTCATATATCGATTAAAAAACTCATTGTTAAATAAAAAGCAATGCGACAGAATTTCTTTTTATTTATAAATCAATAAATTAAAATTTTTTTCTTTGAAAATTTGCGCATTCATGCCGTACTGAAAAAGTTCACGACGGTAAAATGTACGTTTGACTAATTTGGAGTTTTGACAGTTGCGTTCCTTCACGCTGCATTAATTTTACGGGAATTTTATTATTCGAGAATCGTGTATCTGGTACATGGCCGTATTATCCTTTATTGAATTGTTGTGGCCGAAAGTAGGACGTCGCGTCGCCAGGAAACTCCGTATTCAGTCTGTCTAATAATGAAATATTCACCAGGATTTTTCTTGCTGCCGTTTCATAAGGAAACGTAATTGATCGACATCCATTCCAAACCGCGACTTTAGTTTGTCGCATGGAAATATTGAACCGCGGAAGAACATTTACGTGTGCTCCGCTATCCAATAAAATGCGAACGTAGTGATGTCAGACATTTAACTTTACGCTCCATAAAGTGTCATTTGACTTTTTTAAGACTTCACAGAAACCAATTGTAAATAATGCCTCTGTTCTCTCCGCGGCTCATCGCGAAATATTCACTCATCTCCACACATCTCATCCAAAGAACATTTCTGCACTGTTCAATGAAAATGTATAGCTATATATTTTTTTTAATCTTTCGTATTCAGATATTTCGCTCGAAAATTACAATGAGACAACTACAGATTTCGTATTTTTGAAAAAAGAAAGAGTTTATATTTCACATTCAAAAATTTATATTCAAGAGACTAAATTGTTAAAAAAAAATTGTCCGATTGCGGAAATGCACATAAACCTGACGACGCACGTCCAAGCCTGTGAAATTCTTATAAGTCGAGCAACATAGCAAGAGGGGAAAGAGAGTAAGAGGACGGATCACCGCCTCGGATAAGAATGTATGTCTAGTTTAGTGGGCAAGTAGGTCGCGAGGGAAACCAACGGCGACGTGGGTTACGCAACGTAGTTCCAGTGTTATACAACTATTGACTCACCGGATTAACAAGCAGGCTGGGTGAAAACGAAAGCTGAGTGCCCGTCAGGCTGCCCCCGCTCTCCGCGCTTCGCCTCGTCTGTTCGTGCCTCGCCGCGTCGTGCCACTCCGCTCCGCACCTCGCTTTTGCCCGCGAGAGGAGCTGTCGACGTAGGTACGCGCAGAGGTATGTTGCTTTTACGTGAGAAAGATTACGAGCGAGAAGCGATCAAACATTCGTACAAATGACGTGGATAATTAGACACGTACAGCAATCGACCCTCCTAGCAATCATTCGCCAGGGATTCGCTTAGGTAAAATTATTTCCGTGCTACGTTCTCTTGGGTGATACAAATTATATGAGAATAAATATATCTTAATATTATCGCTTTGTTTCTTTAAATAGTTTCTTAAAAGTTATTTTAATTTGATTCCTCGAATAAGCGGAGCAAAATTTTGATTGTGCATTATAAAAGAATTAAAATGCTTTAATTTGTCTGAGAAAGAAACTATTGTCGATAATCACATTTTATACATGTTATATTTATCGTGCCAGATGAGCAATTTCAAAAAGAATTGAATTATATTTTTAAATTATTTGAAAATTTTGGAAAAATTTGAGTGATCGAAAATTGTATTTTTGCTTTGTAATCGCGATTAAAAATTGGGTCGCATTTAGCCGCACGCGTAGTGATCAAGAATTAATTGAAGTTTGTTCATCCCATATTAACTGAAAATATTCGAATATTAACACGAAACTTTGTTATAATAACTATAATAGTGGTACGTTATACTAAATATATATAAACTGTAAGCTGGAGAATTTCAAAATAGATTCAAATTAGAATTATTACGGAGCAAACAGTATAATAGAATTAATTAAAAATGTATATATTAATTTTGTATGAATGTATTAATTTTATCCTACTTTTTAGTAAAACAAGGATTTAGGAAACAGCATTTTGCTTCGGTTTTACGCTTCCACTTTTCTCAATTCACGACGATCTCGATTTTAGCACTTTTAATTGGTTGGCCTTTAGATTCTCGGTTATCTCGATTCCTCGGGAAAATAGCTCGATAGGACCGTAGATACAAATCGATCTGCATATTTTTTGACGGACTCCGCAAAAAGGAATCAGGCCATAGCGGATTTCTTTCGCACGAGCACGCGACGAGTGGCGAGCTATACACAAACTGCAGCACAGAAATCACCAGCCGTTCGCAATTCGATCCCAACATGGCTTCTCTCGAATCTCTCGCTCATCGTTTCGAAAGTACAGTTTTATAATAGCGAGCATCAATGCATCTCCTTTTTGCACATTGCGGCTTGCATTTCACGGAATCGCGAAACATCCCGGCGCAGAGAGGGCTTCAGCGATCAGCTTGAGCGCTTTCCCATACTTATCGTAGCTCGTGCGACGAGCAATTCGATTCTTAGCGAAGTACCAAAGGCGGCATAGTCGGCCGGTTGCGTAAGACAATCGGCTTTTGCTTAACCGATTTCAACCCGAACGATCGCAACTAAGTGTTCGAAACGAGGTTCATCTGACCGATTCTTTTTTTCTTCTTCATCTCTATCTCGCGTTCCGTGTAATTTGCACCACGGAATTCGAGTTTGCCCGAGAAGATTGTCGTTCATTTTGCGGCATGAGTTTTACAAAATAACCAGCATCGCACATAAAGCGAGAGACATGAGGTTACCGCTATTTCCTCGTCATGGTAGCATGTAAACTTGAACAACTGTTTTCTGCTTGAGATCATGACGCGTTTTGACGTTTATAGTTGTTTGCCTTGGGCCCTTGATTACGCTGATTACATGTAATAAGTTTCGTCAATTGTAACGTAAGAGCTCTCTCATTACAAAGAGAAGTGAAATTTGGTTCTGAATGCTTGAACAAAGGCGTTGTTTACAAAGTGAAAAAATGATGTTTTTTTTAAATTTAGAAGAAAGAGAGAATATAAGAGAACTAAATCACTTACAAAATAAAATGTTAAAAAATATCAACGCAACGTTGACGCAAATCCCTCTGAACTGCTTCCGATGTAACTTTATTGTATTTGTTATTAATTTGCTATTATTTATTATTAGGAAGTTAGATTATCTCTGTTAAATATTATGGTGTGTTTGTGTATGATTGTAATGTCACTTTCGGAGGAGATTTCTTTCCCTGACCTACATGTTCGGTAGAACAGATAAGACCTCGTAACACTTGAAGGATACATAATTTACAATCAGTGATATCGAATAACTTTATGTAAAAGCGTTACAGCTCTCGCGTTATACCGTCATACGGATGATGGGCAGATCGATAGAATCTAATACGCCGATGATTTTACCCTGGATAGTCAATAATTGTCTTATCCATTAGTGGTGCAAATGCAAAACTGCGATAGTCGTAATAATCATGATACTGCGCGCCGACCGAGAATTACTCTGGCCCGCTTTCAAAATTAATCTATCGATTATTAATTTCTTCAGTTAATTAAGAGTTAATTAAGCTTTGTTCAAAACGCAGTTAGAGAGAATGTTTGCAGGGAAACTTTTGTACGCACTCATTTGCATTAATTTAGAATAATTCTTAAATTAACATTCAGAGCACGCTGCATGAGATTGAGATCCGGTCGAGCGCGAACGAACGTGAACGAGCAGCTCGCTACAGTGAAAACGGCAGCACGATTGGTTCGTCCTCATTGTGAGTCCGTTTGTTCGCACTCGCTCTTTTTAGTCTGGATCCGGTTTAAGATAACCGTGCGCGTCGCTATTTCTGGCTCAGCACGGATGGAGTCACTTTCGATTCTTTCGACGTCCGCGGCCGCTCATCCAAACCAGTTTCGCTGTCTTTCCTCATTCGAATTAGCGGCGGCAGCGGCGGCGAATGTGTCTCACAACTGCGGGACAAGCCGCCTCCTGTCTGTCACCGGGCCGTTCGCTGTCTTATCGAGCAGCCGGATCGATGAAGGTAATGCAGGCCGCGTCTCGTTGCCCTGCTGACGTTACCGACCTGCCTTAAATTGCGCGCGAGGCGCGATCTCCGCCGCGCGACAAGGACGATCGAAAGTGGGCAGAAAATCGCACTGCGATTGTTTGAAAAATGAACTTGATTCATATCCAGAGGTAGGGCTAAGTTCAAATTCCTCACCTGGGTGCACCCAGATTACTGAAAATTTATAGTTTACATTACATGTACTATAGAGTGTTCCTCCGTAAAGCTAAAGCTCATACTGCGCATTGAAAATTGAGAATTCCGATTTGAAAATTAAAATTCAACCAATCGGATAAGCTTAATTTGAACCAGTTTTGTTTTGATTGTTTGAATTTTAATTTCCAAAACGTAATGCAGACTTAACGCCAAGCTAATTATTCGTGGTTTGAGATTCGCATTCATTGTTTACTATTCATGCCGATCAATGTCATAGTTAAAATAGGACAATTAGGACCCATGCCAGAGACGCCGGAGCGCAATTAGAAGTTAGTGTTTAATTTCTAGGTATTTTATTTTGAAAATAAAAAAGAAGTAGTTATTTGATACTTTCACTGATACCTAAATGTGTTTTATATCTACTCATGGTGTTAGTATGTAAAACTTTTATAAATTTATTTGGGGACGTAAAATCAGGTTTGTCTTGAGTGTCATAGTTCCTAGTTACGATACTAATGTTGATTCGCCGGCTTTTTTGAAATAAAAAACCGCAAATCATCAGTGTCAATTGTATTGAACTACTCTATATAAATAATGAACTACAAAACATACGAAGAAAAAAGAACACTGGTGAATTTCTACGAATCGAGAATAACGAATCACGCATAGTGTGGCGCAAGCTTAAGACTTTCGATTTCGATTATTAGCTCGAAGAGAGAAAGCAACACAGGGGAATGATTTTGGACGAAATGCGTGAGGAATGTTATTTCCCAAGCATCGAGGTCTTACGCGACGGTTTTTCAATACGTTTTTACGAAATGAAAAAAAAGAGAGGAAGAAAAAATGCCATGGCTTTTCTCAACTGAATATTTTTGACGTTTCTTTCTGCTTTTTGATGTAGTGTGGTTTCAAATTCTTTCGTAACGTTTCGAGTTCAATTTCAGTGGCTCTTTAACGCAGCTTCTTTTGAAAAATAAAATGTTAATCGCGCGCGCTATTTTACATCATAGTTTCGCAATCGCTCTCTGATTGAGTATGGAAATGTATTTGACACCGAAAAGAACCGGTTTGCGCGCATGATCGCTAATCTTATACGCGATGCCATGCTTACGCATACGACGCGTAACAGAAATTGACACTATGTTATAATGTTGTAAATCGTTGACGGGAACGATTTAGTAATCGCGAGACGCTGGTGTGCCGGCCGCTACACCTACCTTTCGTGCAACAAAAGCGGACGTTGAAAAGCAGGCATCGAGTTATCTTTTTCCGTGTGGCGTAAGACGGGAGGACGGATGTACATAGTACATTAGCGCCGCGACGTTTCACAATTTTCTGATTTCGAATCTGGCAGCCCTTAATTACGACACGTCCCGAGAATGCGTTGCATCTAAAAAGAAATCGATGGATTTAGTCGCGTCTAAGGTAATTCTCCGAAACGGCGAGTTACCAAAGACGTGCTACCTCCGGTCCCTTTCTTGTCCCCGCCTCCGCTCCACCAAACCGAAATAGTGAAATCGGCCCCAAAAGCCCGTTACGCAATGAGGAAACGTTAGGCCAAGAAGGACCTGTTGACCAATGTCGGAAACGTTACGTACCGTATTACATTCACTGGAATATTATCCGGCTCGGAAGCGAGAGAAAAGCCACGATTTACCTAAAAAATTTATATACATTTCAAACTATTCTACGAGAATATTACGCAACAATAATGAGTGAGCGAATGAGTTAACTTATTGTTAACGAAACTATACATGTAATAAAATTGTTCTAAAAAGTTTGAGATAAAAATGTAAAACGACAACGCGAGAAAAAAGAAAAATAATACAATACAAGAAGGGAAGTGTTTAAATATTTGAATATATCATAGTTTGAAATTTTCTTGTACTTCCGTAGATTAGAAACTAAACTCATGCCTGACGATGTTGAAGGATAAACACACTCGTCGTCAAAGTCGAGAAAGTCGTCAAAGATAAGCCCTGCCGAATGAAGGGAGGAGAAGAAATAAAGAAAAATGTGTCATATCCTTTCCCCTCTCTCTCTTTTTCCCTCTGTCTTCGCACTCATGAGAATACTATAATATAATTTCGTGGCCTAATAGAAAGAGAGAGAGAGATTTATACGCGAGCATTCTCATATCGAGGACAAGAGAGCGAGGAGGGGCAGAGAAGAGAGACGACAAATGAAAATAAACTGTTGCAACAGTTTGTCCACCCTCCTCTTCCTCCTCCTCCTCCTCCTCCTCCTCCTCCTCTCACTCCTTCCTTCTCGCTCGTCCTCACCCCTTCGCTCCACAAACGAGTAAGTGCTGCCGCAAGGGGTTGTGGGTGGATGACGGTGATCAATAAGCGGTGACACACTTACCGAGTAAACCTGGCCCAGTTTCAGCGCGACCTCATTCCATCGTCCCTCTCCTCCCCTCCCCTCCTTCCCCTCCGCCATCCACTTCTGCTTCGACCCCCATTGCGCGCTTCTTCCTCGCCTGCTCGCGCGCTTCCTTTCTACCCTCCCCTCTCTCTTTCTCTCACCAGTTTTTCCTATACTCGCCGCTAACCCTTTGACGCACGACGCGTTTCTCACTTTGGTAAAGTAACGTTATAAATTGTGTACGCTGGCTCATAAATTTTACTTTTTAATCTGAAAACTCTAATTATACTGTTGTTATTATTATTATTATTATTATCGTCGTTACGTGGTTACGTAATATATAATATCTTTGTATATCGTTCGCGCGCGCGCGCGCGATTTATTATAACTTGAAGATAAGAGATTTTCGATAAGGTAAACATAGTCCCGCAATTAAAGTGATATTAAATTGTGCTTTCGCTCGTGGGCGTTTTTTATACGTATATACCACATCCAACTCTTTGCAGGCCAACATTATATAGCAATAGAAGTAATTGATGAAAGGTGTATCGTAGGATTAATTAGTAGTCGCCTGGATCGCGAGCGATCGCGGATTTGACGGACGACAAATCAATTCGTCACGTAGCTGTCGCTCGCCTCCCGAGAATATTACTTAAATTGTATGATTTACAAAACGGAGATTGTCATTTACGTAAACACAACCGCGTGGGACTTATTTTGTCAATTAGATCGAGATCTTAAAACACTCTCGGGGCTGCCCAACAAAGTCCGCGTTGCGCAGTCTGACCCAATTACCATTCGTATCACACATTCGGAAGCTTCCATTTGCATAACATGTAAGCACTTTATCAATATGTATTTTTTTTCATCCGTTTGATCTGATAATAAGTTTCGTTCTATTTATACGCCAAAAAGATACGCGGTGGGGGGGGGGGGAGGAGTAAAATATGCGATGACCTAAAAACATTGTTCTAATGCTATAATTACAAAAGCTCGACTTCACAACCCATCGGGATTTATTCCGACTGCGAGTTTTTTGCAGAAAAAAAATATCATTAACGCAAATCGCTCAAACAGACTCTGTTATTAGTACTGGGATACCGCACAGGATCTTCGATCGTACGCTACGTGGAAAGAGTCTGACCTTTAAATCCATGACACGGTTAAACCTTCCGTTGCAACGAGCGACGTTGCGCGCTCTTGATTCCGAGAAAAGTGTTAATTTATTTATATTGTCATTGCAGAATGCTCGTGATGTGAGAAATTTGTTTATCATCATGTTGCATTATCGATGACTGTTGAGTACATGTATCGCGTATCTACGAATATCCTTGTTGCAGTTTGCTATTTATCTCTGCCTAAATGTCATTGCTACATAATCTCGTTACTTTTCTATATCGTATAGTTTGAAAAATCATTGCGTTGCGAATCGATCACTATTAAACTTAAAACTTATTAACTCTTATTATTAAACTTTCCTGTATCATCCTTAAAAAAGTTTTTTTTTTTAGTCTTTGAGCTGAAACGCGGTACGAGTAGATATCACAATGATAAAATATAATTTATTAAAGAAAATCTTTGAAACTGAAATATGCATTACAAGCAGATATTACAATGATGAAATATTATTTAAGATTTAATATTATTTATATATAAGATAAAATATTATTTCTCTCCCGCTTTCTCATTACATATTTAGCATCAAGTACTTATATCAATCATAATTTCTAAATTTATTCGACAACAAGTGATAGGGAACCTATTTTAGCGAGCGATATAAACGCGAGATAAGGGGCTGTGTACAAATTACCTAAGGACAATGAGGGGGAGGGGGTGTAAGAAAACCTTACGAATTCTTATGGTTGGGGAGAGGGTAGGAGTCAACGATTCTTACGTAAGATCTAAAATATTGGTTTACAAATACACATGTTTATTGATTATTAAAAAATTAGATTTCTCTACTTGTTATACTAATGTTTCTCTTCTTAAATTAAAAAAATCTTACGTAAGAGAGAGGGGTAGGGATTATAAAAAACTTATGGATCCTTACAGGGGGGTCGAATAACTAGCCTTACATAATTTGTACACAACTCCTAAGGGCTGTTGAAACACTTTCGAACGTTGTGGCGAGTCCTCAACTTTCGGCTAAGGGACACACTGGCGCTCGTTCCTCTCGAGATGGCGTTTTCGGTAACAGAGATAAGTCCGTCGTAATTACGCCGATCATTAAGCAAGTCGGACGAGCCGTCGTTACTCGGAATAATTATGCATTCATTAACCGCCGACCGACCCGCGGCCCCCTCTCGCATCTCTACCAACTTTATCAGATATTGCGAAACGCCGGCAGGGCTCGCCTCTGTTTCGACGTAGGAAATGACATAGGGCGAAAAATGTAATTGGCGACGTTATCACGTTAATTCTACGATACGTTTGCCCGTCACGCACCCGGGTCGCGATTGCGTTTCGTAATCCATGAAATTTCGATCGGCATCCGTCGTTAATCCCGCGCGTCGCGTCGGCCCGAAACCTGCAGCGGCGCTGAGCGTTTCTCGTAAACGTGAATAATGCATAAAACCCCGCGGTCGATTTTCATCGAGGCGCAGGACAGTATCGATGGATAAACGACTAGTCAACAGCGGCGAAGCGGCTGTGCGGAAAGGCGCGCAACTCGTCCTCCCCGTGACGAAACGCTCGGCTGCGTTAAAGGCTGACCTTGAATGTACTTATCTACCGATGGGAAAGAATGGTTGCTACGTGTGTTACTCGGTTTGTTCTGAATAATTTCACAGCCTGTGTACGTGTGTATCGTACGCGGATGTCGTATTGCGTGAGCGTCGTAAGCGAGACGAAACGATCGCCGATACTTGGAACTTGTGGAACCTAGAGATTGAATAGGATAGGCATAAATAGTAAAGAAATATAAACTCGCAGTCTAAAGAAAATACGTGGATGCGTAAAATATATAAAACAAACGTTGAAATTGAGATGATGTGAAATTCTGTTAAAATGTTCAGTTAATTTTGATGATGGATTTTTTGGTTTGATGATGGATGGATTAATTTGATTCGATATTTGGCTCTAAACTGAAATATTGATACATCAATAGTTTCAAAGTTACATGTGTCCGCAAACCAAGAGCTTGTCGTGATTCAAGAGTTACTTCTGCAATAATTTCGAGATTCGAGATTCGATTAAATATTACAAACTTTATTTTATACTTCGATTTTTTAATCCAACCTTTATCTTTGTAAAAAGTTGTAATGGAGATTATTATCTTGATAGTTGAAGATTGAAACAGCATATTTGATTGAACAGAATATTTTGTGGTAGAAAAAGTCATTTGAGACGCTTTATCTAAAATTTTATTAAGTATCTCTTGCACATCTAATGTTTGCTTTGCCGCATAATTTTTCGGAACAATTTGAAATTGGGAAGAGCATATTCTATTACAAATAAACGAATCTATAGGTACTGCGTAGATTAACTACACAGCGAAGCGCTCATTTTTTAGTCATTCTCTCCCACAGAGTGGAGATGTCTCGGACTCTCATCGCAATGATTTAAATTAGGTGACAGTTGAAATCGATCTTGCTCGGATTTGATCTCGCAGAGATAGAATCCTCCCGCGAGATTGCGTCCGACCCTATATCTATGTTCTATGATGACCATCCGTCCTACATTACAGAGGACAATTCTTTATTTTAGATCTGTGTCCTGTAGATTTATTCTTTTCTTGAAAACCCATTTATGTCCGTTATTTCTGAAAAGTCCTATAAAATATCCTATATTTTAGTCTTTATCATCTTT